>OX579646.1:14291824-14417883 GCA_951230895.1 Carpatolechia fugitivella | reverse complement strand
CGCCACAAAGCAGGCCTTTGTAGAACTAAAAGAAAAATCTCCATTGTTATTCTAATCGCATGTGTGATTTATGAGAGGAAGTAAAACATCCGATTTAAAAATCTCTTAATTTGGCAGCTACTTACACCTTTATTTTAGGTTATCATTCGGTCATCTTAATTCATCTCCTCTCTTAAATTGGCCATAAATACGAAATTTTTTAATTTAGGAATCATTATAATCCATTCAAAAAAACTTCAGTTAGTATATTGTGGTTATAAGTATAATAGGTAAGTAAGCTTCTTACCTAGCTAGACCTAGATTATGAAAATGCATTCATTCAGTGAAGTTTCAATAAACAACACTTAGGAACTGTTTACCCAAATAACACTAAATAGAACAATAAAAACTAAACATTGCACGAAATCTAAAGGTACGCGCACGTTATGCCGGGTCGCAGCGCAATAATCCGCTCAAATCGCTCGTACGTATGTATTTTTTATGAACTATCGCACACTATGCCAGGTCGCAGCGGGCCGCATAATCCGCATGCGTGCGATGCGGCCCGCCCCGGCACGCTGCGGCCCGGCAACATGTGCGCGTACCTTTAGTTTTATTGTAGCGCATTGACGGATTTTACGCAAATATGGTACTTATAAACACGGGCGCGGGAGCACTCCAATCCGCTTGCTATAGCACACTGTGTCGGGGCGCCGCCGCAGCGGGGCGGGGGCGGGCCGCATCGCACACATGCGGATTATGCGGTTGCGGCCCGCTGCGACCCGGCATAGTGTGCGATAGTTCATAAAAAATACATACTATTCTAGAAAGATGATCTCTGCAAAGTATAAAGATAATAAATTTATTTTATAATTTACCTATATATGTGGGTATCTAGTAACGTGGGTACTTGGAAACCTAGCATTAACCAACCATACGTAATCTTGAAGGGCATCACACACGGCAGCTATAATATATATTATAGCACGAGGCAGCCAGCTCTCTCGTCGCCATTCACTTTCACGCGTGACCGGCCATTCTGCTTGACCCCCGCTTTGCACACAAAGTGAATGGTGATGAGAGAGCTGGCTGCTTCGCGCTATAATATAGGTATATTACAGCTCCGTCTGTGATGCCCTTTACATTGAAATATTTATTTCCGTAGCATACGCCATTTTTGAGAACCATTTTTGACATCCTGTCTGGCAGCCCGCTCGCGACGCGCACCGCGCCGCCGCCGCCCGCCGCCGCCGCCGCCGCCGCGCCGCGCGCGCGCGCTCAGTCGTTCGCGCGCGCTCCTACTGATAGCGCGTTTACGTGTCGTTCGCTCTCTACCGTGTGCTGTGTTTACAATACAGTGTTATTGTTGTTAATACCTAAATATACCAACTTGTGATCAGTGCCGGTGACAGTGAATGAAATATTGTGTAGCAGGATAAATTTGTGTACTGTAATAGTGGGCGAGGAGGAGGAGACAGCCACGGCAGGCGCCGAGTTCAGGTAGCGTTTCATAGTTTTCGATCTGATTACAGTCGCGCTAATCTGGCGCATGGCGGCGAGAGACGGTGGTGTGCGGTGCAGGTGTGTTTGCGACAACAGGACCACGTGACGTGACGGTGACGACGGTGTATCTCTCGCGCGGCCGTTCACCACGTGGTGCGGTGGTGGTAAACAACGCAACGCCGCCGCCGTGCCCTTCGCGGCGTGCGGCGGGCGGCGGCGGCGGCGCGTGCGATGTTGCACGCGGCGTATACGAGGGCGTATACGGTGGAGCTGGCTCGCAATCCGGTGTAATTCCGAACCCACGCCTCACCCTGCCCTACAACTTTCTACGTATCGAACCCAAGGATCAAACATTGTAGAATGGAGCTGGAGGTATCCGCGCATTTATGCAACCTTCTTGAACTTTGAACTAAAAAAAAGCAATAAGATGCCACGTGATCAGTACAGATTACGTGACATTTGGCTTCAAGTTTCGTTTGTTTATAAACTCGTTGTCTTTGGCAAAATGCTTAATGCGCCCATTCAAGGCCTGCAGACATTAAAAGCCTGTTTGTTTTTTCTTCGTTCGTTTTGTGATTGTATTAGTTACCAAGAACATAATTCTTATCAGTCCTATGCGTTATGAATGAATATTGTGAAAGTGAAAGTGTTAGGTAGGTAGTTAAGTACTTTTGATAGGTAAGTACTTGTTCAAGTGTACATGCTTTTTGTAGAATTACGATCAAAAGCCTACCGTATATCTTATAGATCGAAGTGTTATGATATGAAAATAAGTTGTTCAAGGCTCAATTACTTCGACAGAATAACCCTGGATTACTTTAACATTGGGTTATATTGAGGTTTGTTTACCTAAATTATCACATCAGAACAACAAATTCAGTCAACTCTATGTGAATGCCTACTTACACCTAGATGATTTAAATAGAGATCCCTAAAATGCGTGTTCAAATAACTACTAATTTGTTTTTGTTAAGTCTACTACACCTACCTATCTTCTGTGAGCTTACACCTTACACCTACGTATAATGCTAATGGGATGGAAATAATAAATAACTTTATGTTAGTCCATTTATCTTACCTTTCTTAAGTACTACTTAAGTTCAGGTTTCATATCCAATAGGTGGCCCTCACAAGATTTTCTTCCATAGTAGGTAGATAACTTCTAGGTTAATCACACATATCAAAGGGCTCCAGCCTACCCAACATGATTTCAAAGTAATTTCATAAGCAGTCATAGGAGTGTAGGTGCTACTTCATTGTAATGTAAGTTAGGTAAGATAAGATAATATATTTATTCACAAGAATACATGTAGGTATACAAAGGTCTTACAGTAATATATGAACAAATGTATTCTACCGAACAGAGTCGGTGTGCAAATATTTGATAGGTTACTATCATAATTTTAAAACTTATTAGGTACTAGTACTATTTATAAGGTAAAAAGTAGGTTAAAACTTATTTATTACTTAAGTATATATTTATCCCCATCATATCATTCTAAAAAGATATAATATTACATTTATTTCATGACATGAAATAAATGTAATATGCTGGTTTATAATACATTTTTGTTTAAGTTCTAAATATTGTTTGATGCTATAGAAGCAATTTTCTAACAACCACTCTGTTTGTTTATTTTTGAATGAATTGCTGTTTTTAATTTCTTTAATATGTGTGAGCAGATGATTATATACTTTGACAGCCATGTAAACTATATTTTTACTAAATATTACAGTCTGGCACTGTGGTATATGTAATAATTATTTTTGTATCTGGTTGGTCTATCTGAAATTTTACAGTTTTTTTTAAAGAGCTCATTATTTTGTTGAACGAACATACAAACATCTCTAATATAAAGGCATGGTAACGGCAAGATTTTTAATCGCTTGAATAGTGGGACACAACTGTCCTGAAACCAAGAATTGCACATTACCCTAATACATTTCTTTTGTATTAAAAAAGCTCGACTCAAGTCAACTGAGTTGCCCCATAGTATAAGTCCATAGGAAAGTACTGATGAGACGTAACCATAATAAGCTGTAAGGGCTGCCTCAAGTGATACAGTTTGTCTGAGTTGTTTTAAAGCAAACACAAATCTGTCAAGTTTGAAACACATCGCAGTAATATGGTCTTTCCAATTACAATGTTCATCTATTATTAAACCTAGAAATTTGGTGGAACTAACTTGATCAAGCTTTTGGTTATTGTAACTGATATTAAGTGGGTTAATAGTGGAGTTATAAGAGTGGAACTGTATGGCTTTTGTTTTATTTATATTAATTTGTAGTTTATTATCCTGCATCCAATTTATGATATCTGTTAAGCTTTTATTTATATCTTGTTCAAATCTATCTTTTTCATTGCATTTTACTAATAAAGTTGTGTCATCGGCAAAAAGTATTGATTTGTTATTAGTAGCATTCACTAGATCGTTAATGAATAGTAAGAATAATAATGGACCCAACACACTACACTAAAATAGCGCACCCAAAGTTTAGACTGTGTACAGTTAATAATTCATTCATGGGGAACTGTATTCACTTCTATAATAAAATACCAGATGATATTGTAAATCTGTCCGATAGCCAATTTAAAGCTAAAATTAAAACTATTTTATGTTCTAAGACCTATTATACGATAAATGATTACTTAGATGATAAAAACGTCTGGTCAACTGTTGTTCCAAATCAGCGGAGTAGATTGTAATTATGACTCATGTATGATTCTTTATATATTTAAAAGAAAAGTACAAAAGATACAATTCCTGTGGAGTTTCTTCTGGCGTTCTTCTCCACAGAGGGCGTACACTGGTAGTGAACGTGCCATCCATGATAGCTTTGACGTCGAAAAATGTTTGTAAAAATCTTAATTCGAATAAAAAAAATTGACTTTGACTTTACCTTGTGGAACCCCACAACAGTTTGGTTTATAGTCTGACCTGTATCTAATTCTCAAAATTTGATTTTTAACATTAGTATTTTTTAGTATTTCGGTGCACTGATATCTATTTTTTAGATATCTATTAATCCAATTAAACGCTAAGAGTTTTGAACGGTCCGATTTCCCCAAACCAATGTTGGTAGTAGGTAGGTCTCTCACTGGTTGTTTCCTTAATAATGGAGTGAATAGTCCAATTTCCCCAAACCAATGTTGGTAGTAGGTAAAGTAGGTCTCTCACTGGTTGTTTCCTTAATAATAGAGTGAATGGTCCAATTTCCCCAAACCAATGTTGGTAGTAGGTTGGTCTCTCACTATGTAATGTGGTTGTTTACTTAACAATAGTGTCTTTAATTTTTATTTATTTTATTGAATTGAATATTTTAAATTTGAATTTTAAAGTTTTAATTTATTTAATTGTATTGATTTTTTAATTTGTCATTTACTAACATAATTTTATTTTATTTTTAAGTTTTACTAACAAAAAATATAGACGGACACAGTCTGAAATAAATTGATTTTATTTTTTTATTATTTTAAACATAAAAGGTAGGTAGGTAAGTAACCTATTACTGGCATCAGTATGTGTCTGGTTGTCGACACTGAGTAGGTATCCTACTGATCTAGCAACTAGCACTAGCTGCACTCTTTATTATCATAGTATGCTAGGGTTATATCTTGGTAAGGTCAATGAACCTCACACTGCAACAGAAATGACAATCCGATAGTTAGGAAAGTAGATAGGTACTTATAATCGCTGCTTTATAACAAAATGACAGTCTCACAAACACGATCTAACCTCTAGACCACGGAGTCAGTTGCGATTGCGACAATTTCGGCACTATTAAGATACCTAAGTGTAGCCAAGCACATTACATACGAATTGTGGATAAAGTACAAAGTGCTATCCTAACTGTACTAGATAATGGGGCCAGCACGAAGCCACGGTAGGTACCTACTAAACGTAGTATACAACGCAGTTATAACATGTTACAAGTACGCCGAATTGTTTTGTTTGTAGTTTGAATTTGCATGCGGACAGCAGCAGCAATGTGCCAATGTGCACAGCGCCTGTCTGTTCACATATTTTTCTTATTACTTTATTTTAATAAAACCAAACTTCCAAGTTGTTACTTAAGCCTCTCCTTATCCCTAGCCTAACTACTTATAACCAAAACTCACGATTATTTACGATTTGTTACGTTTTTTTTTCTTATATATATATTATCCTCGCCTAAACCAAAGTTGAGTAATTTCTTGTTTTAAAACACGAATAATAGTTTCTTTCTAGTTAGTTACGTAGAAAACTCAACTCATTTTTGTTTATGCTGTGCTGTTTTAACGCTGTTTTGAACGATAAACCTATCAGAATCGGTAATAACATGGTTGCGATTAGATTAGATAACGGGCGAAACAATGTTACTAAACTATACCTGCTGCTTGAGATGTTGTACAGGACAATATTACAAATAAGTAGCAATGGACATCAAACATTCCACGCTTATCGATAAACGTGTACCTACTACGCACAATAATAAAGGTGCACCTTGGAGCCATATCAAAACAATATTCGAAAACAACGTTTATGGCTCGACCTTGAATTAGCTCGTTGATTACACAATGTGGTCTCCTGTTTTATACAGGTAAAGAAAGATACAAGTTTTAACTTGCAATCATTTATAAAAAACGATTCTTTCTAACGTCAACCGACCGTCACACGTTTTTAAATTCTAAAAAGCACTGAAATTCTGAGACGTATTGCTGTAGAATATGTTATGCTAATTTTATCTTGTCTTTGAAGTTTATGGCCTCGTATTCTGTGGGATAGACGTTTATTAATATCGTAACAGATAGTAGTTAAATGCGTAATCTATATGACATACGTTGGTGATATGTAGTGCATTTGTTGTTCATAAATTAAAATGTTCAATCACTTAGATTTTTTGTGTTCGCTAACTTAATTATGTTTTTGTTAAAGTGCGGCCACGTGGCTCTAGCGTTTACAATTTTACAAACCACGCGTGGAGGTGGCTGGCTGGCGAGGTTGTTTGGGTAGCGTTTGGCGCCATAACGCGCTGCGCTTCTCGCTGCGTTTTTAGGTCTGCGAGCTGCGAGGGCAGCGGTGCAATGTTTTGGGTGGGTGTGCGCCGCCGCACTGCTCGCCCCTCGCCGCCGCCGCCGCCGCCGCCCGCTCATCGATCGTACTGCGCTGCTCTATTATTTATTACCAAAATATGGCGGCATGGTGCAGCGCGGTCGTTGACTCCGGGGCCCGGCCGATACACACGACACGCCGCGTAAACAACTCGGGGAATGCAGCGCGCGGGAAACGGGTCCCCTCCCTACCTGCGTCTGCCCGGGACCTCAGTTCTCCGCCATCTCTGCTGCGGATCCCGACCCAATGCGCTCGCTTTCGCGGTAATTTTAGCGTCCATGCGATTCTACTCCTGCACCACGCGGACTGCACGTGTTTTGTATTAAGTAGAAAGAAACCATTTCAAATGCAAATGATACAATATGAATACATGTATTCAAACAGTCGATCAAAATTGCTGAAGAATGGATATTGAAATAGAATTAAACGTTTTTATAGAGTAGGTAAGTACGGGATTGGTATAAGTAGTTAAGTTTTGCCGTTTGCGTGCTATGTTCTTGACCAATTAATTAATTCATTAATTAGCAATCAGTTAATTATATTAAAAAAAGTTTTTTCGAAAGCAAGCAGTTTGTGTTGTAATACTACTTGCCAATTATTAAACTTTTTAAATTTAAACAATTATTAAATTTTATTTAATAAAGCACCGAGTGAGAAGAGAACATATATATTGAAATCTCAGATGCCGATTATAGCTCTATATTTTAACAAATAAATTAACATCAATTATAGATTAACATCTAAACTATATTGTAAAACCTATGTAGATTTTTTCAGAAATAGACATGAAAAATTACAAACATCCATACAGTAAAATCTTCAAAAATTATAATTCTATTCTACCAAAGATATACACTATAATAAGTAACAATCGACGAACGCGAGCATTTGCTTTCTGAGAACTGAAAACCTTTAAAATAGCGTAGCACGTGTTAGGTAGTAATTCAATACCTAGGTAATACGTATTTCTATACGAGTAGGTAGTTATTTTCTCTTGTTATTTTTATTTTTAGTTTATCCGTAAACCTAGTGTATGATATGAAAAGTAAATAGGTTTCGCGATAACCGTCAGCTAGGCGCCACCGCCGCCGCCGCCCCGTCACGGTGACGTGGCTCGGTAAACAGTTCACGTACAGGTACAAGGTACTTTACCACTAGATTACTGTCTGGATTTGCAGGCCACTGACACTACAGTCGTGCCGACCAATAGATACTAAGTAATTACCATCTTGGTAATTATAACGATTTTCTTGGCAAAAATACTAGTAGTTAGAACCCGAATCCCTAGGGAAGACCACAAAAGGCTATAGAATGCTTGCATCTAAATTAAACTGTTTAGGGTTATTCTACGAAGAGGGTGCACTGCCGGTTTTATGCTTAAGAAATACACAGAGTATCTTATTTCAGAACCAACAGCTGATCTGCATTGTCAGATTTATAAATCCCTGGTAGTGGAGTGGTTATATTTTGATAGTCTTATTCAAATACATAGTTACTTTTCCCCTTATAGTATTTGCCTTATCTATTTTTCAGTAGGCGTATCTCTGATAAACACTATCATGTCAAGTATAAACCTACCTATAACTTCATAGCACTAAAATTTGGGTCACGTCAGTCGACTACGTTTTCCTACATAACCGGAACTTCGGCGGCAGCTTCAAAGATGGCGAGGAATGACACATGCTTCCGAATGTGTTTTTGTGTACATTCCTGTCAATCTAATATCCGTAAGCTTTAGCTATGTAGGCCTTAATTAAGGTATATCCGATTATAGACATAACCGAAGCCGGTATGATTTAATTCGAGGCTCGAATCGAAATGTTATATTTGTAGAATCGAATGGACGATTTACAAGTTGATGTTGTTATATATTTTGTTTGAGTATTTCTGTTGTTTATTGTGCACTCCAGCAGACGGTATAATTGCAGTGCTAGTGTAATAATTAAGCAGTACAATGGTAGTGAATCTGTTGTTCTTTACGGCGTGACGGGCAGAGGCGCGTCGTCGTCGGCGTCGTCGGCATGCCGCATCGTATGGCGCCAGCTACATTACAATTTGCATAGCTGTCGTGACGGTTTTTCCGACTCGGTATTTTGAACATGGAAAACTTACCTGTAAAGTTAATTCATTAAACAATTATGTAAATATTATATTACTTGATTTTCAAGAAGATAAAGATGAAACGAGAACTTCAAACCACACCACGGCCAGGTTATTTTAGTAAATTGTTTTAGTTTAATTTGAATCTTAATTAATATAAAATAATGTAATAATTAATTATTGACTGAGCGAGCGCGAAGCGTCTCCGTTTCAGCTTGGTTTGGGTTTTTGAATTTTGGGATCCCGTATCGCACTCGTCTATCTGTCGATCTGTTTGTTCTCATCTACAGGTCGCGTTTCTCAACCGATTCTCGTGAAATTTTGTAGATTTTTTTTATCGTATCAGTTTTAGGGCAAATTTTAAAAAATGACAGAGTTATGAGAGTTGAAAACGTAAAAAAAACATAAATTAGCAATTTAAAAAAAAAAATATACTCCCAGTTTCTCAATTTTACCTGAATGGAATTAACGCGTGGGCTGGGAAGGTGCTAGCATTTTACTTGATACTTTGGTCACGTAAATGATTTATTTTGTTTTGTTATAAAACCATACAACTGACCGAGCGAGCGCGAAGCGTCTGCGTTTCAGCTTGGCCAAAATTGGTTTTGTATGTGTACCTGTCAGTCTGTTTGTTCTCCTCTACAGGTCGCGTTTCTCAACCGATTCTCGTGAAATTTTGTGAGCAGGTTCGATAAATATATTGTTTTTTTTTTGTCAGGGGATGTTTGTGGAGAAAAAAAATAAACGGTCACATTCACATCAACTCACAAGAATTATAAAGACTCGCGAGGTCTACAGCTCACAGAACCACTAGTTTATAGATCATTAAAAGTGCATCGGTTGGTGATTTAGGAATAGTAAAATTTTATTTGCGAATATTTTTGCTAAATCGTGCTACTATTTCACTGCATACCTAAAGCAATATGTCTCTAAACACTTCACCATGAGCTTGAAATTAGATTTCAGCTGTTTTTATCAAAGTAGCGTTTCCTCCGACATTCAATGACCTGAGTGCAGATCACGCATTGTACTCGTTTTCGTAAATTGGCAAGTTGTGAGATAACTATCTAGCTTGTATCTTGTTGTTCACTTTCCCATGTAAGTATGGTCGGTCACCCCGCGATTATATTAGGCATAGCTAACGTGTTCTTTAATTTGTATTTTCCTGGTGCGGTGTTTTCGTGGGAACATTACCGACTCCCACGCTAATTACCACGGCCTTCTCTTTGTGACCTGCGCCGGCGCTTCCATCCTCAATGAAACTTATATTCATCAATGAAGCAGCTATTGTTGTTGTACAATGAGGTTTATGATTATGATTAATAGATCGTTCTTCGCCGTATTCGGTGATTTAGCCGCTTCTTTTTCGTCTATGACATTTTATCGAAACAGTTACGTGACTTTTCTCTAATGAAAGGAATTCAAGCTCATAGTCTTCGAGAAAGAAGTCGAACTGTTGACGTAGCCTTGATACTCGAATAAAGCGAATTATAAAATTACCAATGGAATGTGAAATCATTATCTATTATTTGCAATTTGCTTCGTCAGTATTATTTGAACAAAACGTGTTTTGAATATAAATATTTCAAAGTTCAGCATAAGGTAAATGTACGGTACGTGTGAATTTAATAAACATTTAGGTATTTTAATGAGTTCTCTATTTATTTTAGCCACTAAAATTATGCGTGTGTTTTTTTTAATTGACAATTTGTATTTGTACACAGCATGTTTTAATGTAAGTTTCAAAGTTCATCGAGAAAATGACGGTTTTTACCGTTTTTTATTTCTGACTATTAATTAACTGCTAATTTAGCGTCTTAGCATATCAGAAACCTGCTTAGCTAATGTCGAGCGAGATCGGTGTAGATACCTACCTTAAATGCATGAATGCGGCGAAGTTGTTCTCCTGCGCAAATGTATTCTCATTATTTACCATTGCAAATTCGAGATCTCCTTACCTATAGAACCTTTTATTGAAAGAATACCTATATTATAATTTATTAGCTAGGTGTTAGTTTAAAACTGTATGACTTCCTACTTTCAGTATGTCTCGTCCCTACTTTTAATTTTAATAGGGTTTTTGACTGTTCCTAAATTTACCATATTTTATGAATAAATTTAAAAAAGATTAGTAGCAGACTATTCCCCAAGAAAAAAAACTGAATCGGTTGGAAAACGAATTTACTGTGATTTTTTAAAGTTTCATAATGTCTCTCTTTCAAAAACGATTTTTTGTATGGAGATATAATGTAGTCACAAGCAAGCAGTGGCGAAGGGTCCATACAAGCCGATTCCCCTCGGCTTACCTTTCGAAAATCCGCTCCAACAGCCTCTAATGCTGATAGTAATTTACGTACACGCGAGCGCAAGATACATTGCTTTTTTAAATACAAGTCGAGGCGGACGGCGCTCTACAAGCACGTCAATGTATATCCGATCACGCACGAGTCGCACGACCGACCGAGTTCGTGAATTGCCGTATACTCTGTCTCTGGCGCTCCAAGGGTTTACTTCCATATTTGCTTTCTCACTCGCATGTTGCCGGCGCTGTCAGTTTGATTTGAAACACACCCATAAAATGGCACCATAGAAGCCGAGACGGGTCGGCTTCCCATAATTTCTTTCTCTTTCTAACGCATAACGCATACGCGTGAGAGGAATTGATAATATCAAAATTGAAAAAGAAGAGTTGTAGTAAGAAAATACATCGCGGGGTCGAAATTGTGTGATGTTGTGTGATTGGTTAAATTGGGATTTATATGGGGAAGTAAAGTGATACAATATATTTAATTAGTAAGAACGTGTCCGCCAATTTAGTGTGTGCTTGTTTGTAAACAGTGAAATTGTTGTTTTTACTGTATTTTTCACGATCTGTTCAATACGGTAATTTGTTGAGTGAGTGTTGTGAGTTCTGTATGCTATTATGGCATTAAATCATATGGATTGCTGATCAACTGACTATTTGACTACTTGTATAGCGATGAATTCCATTTTGCGAACTCACAGTTTTGAAAACAAAAAGCATATCATTTAGTTAGGTAGGCCGCGCTCTTCCGGCTTACCTTTGTCAAAATTTCACCCTTCGCCTCTGCAAGCAATCTAAGCAAGTATATGCCTCTCTGTCTAATCTTGAATTTCAAACCTTTATATAACTCGGTCTATTCATGTTTGGTTTTATGAACTAAAAAAAATAGTCTGATACCCTTACTTTTTTGACCTAGGTCTGATAAAATAAGCATTTTTTTTTCAAATACATACAAGCACAGAATAAGATAATAACACTAGAGAATTACTATGAAATTAGGAACATAAGTATGCATTGTATGTAAGGTTCTGTCTAATAATGCCCCTAAAAATTAGTAAAAAATTGCTCTACAAGTAATAAAACTATAACTTTTTATTTTTTTATTCACGATACATACTCGAACTTAGTAGCGAATTAAGTTTGAAGAAGTTTTTTACCCGACTACGGCAAAGAAGGGTTATGATTTTAGTAGCTGGGTATGTATGTTTTCTCCGATATGCTCCCACTATACAAGTCTCGGCCGTAATAACTCTTGCTAGTTTCGTACACAAAGTCCTCGCCTGCGGCTTGGACTTTTAACGTGCACTCGTCCAGCAATAGCTAACTTTGCGGCTGCGGCAGTAATTTACTATTGTTTTGTAAGTTGAAAGTGTTATATAACTGAGTGTGTTTTGTTTGTAGCTCGGGCGATGCGGTGTACGGGACGCGGGCGCGGCGTGGCGTGATGAGGCGGGCGGGCGGCCAGCTCGCGTGGCCGGCAGTGGCCTGCGCGCTGCTGCTTGTGTGCGCACGCGCATCGGCCGCCGCCAACGAGGTTGCTCCGGGAGGTAAGTTAATGAACTTGTATTATCATCGTCATTGCTACCGCTGGATGTGGGCAGCGCAAGACCGTTCATCGTGGAAAACCTTGGGCAACTTTTGTCCAGCAATCGGAGTCTTTCGGCTGAGAATGATGATGATGATATATAATTATAAGCAAGCAGGCTTTGGAAGCAGGCTTAAGATAGGCTTTCATGTCACTTTTTCCACAGGATGCCATGACTTATCAGCTTACCACTCTCAGTTTCTCGAACTGGTCCCTTTTTTCAATGATGCAAAATTTTTCGTCTTATGTAGCCCACAATGTCACATGGACAGGTGGATAGACCTTTTTCTCATTTTATCAGAGTGCACATTGTTGAATTAGAATAGAAAATCCGGGTTGTGTCCACGTCTTGATAAATACTGAACTTGATTCGGTAAAAAAAACTAAAGGTAAATTGAGCTGGACCTTTCAAGTTAGCTTTGAGTAGGTAGGTTAATCATATCATATCAAGTAGATATTTATCTAACATTAATTATTTGTCTTTATGACTAGAACATGTCCAAATGTTTGGTCAATAAATTCAATCATACAATCTATACCGCCCCTTCTGAACAAGACCCGGCGTGCTATAAATAACCTATTGCTCTAATAGTTTTAGAAGTTAGGCCAGGCAGTTAGGCATAGGCCATGGAACATTTCCATTTTTTCTTGACTCTTTCAAAACTTCTATCAATCATGGTACCTACTTCATTATTAAATTGAATTTTGTAAATATCAAATAATGTTCGGTACTTAGATAATAGATCCCAAGTTTCTATTTCAAACTCTTAAATCTGCGAAAATTCTTATCTCATTCTAATTGCTCGTGGCATCAAAGATCACGCCTAAGCCGATACCGGAGAGGCCACTTAAGTTTATTAAATGGAGTGAACGCCCTTACCCTTCGCCACGTGTAACCAAACCAACCAACAAACAATCGCTGGTCGGTTGGTAACTATTTTGGTCGGCGATCAACAAGCAGTGTCACATGTTGATAGTTGGTTTGTTTTCGGAAGCTGGCTGTCGTTCGCCCGTCCGTTCGCACCGTGTCCGTTCCCGTCGTTGTCGCCTCCTTCCTCTCCGCCGGCACTCCAAACCTCACCTCCTGACCCCCCGATAGCTATTATAAACACATCTCACTAATGACATCTTATTTCTCTTATATTTAATATTACGTCCTGTTCGATCTGTTTAAGCGCGTATGTGTAATGCTTCGCTCATTATTATTTTTATAGACATTTTCCTCCTTTCTCTTTGAAGAACTGAACCTACTTTTGGCGTTTTATTGCCGAATTAACGTTTGCACAGGAAACAGTATGATTGAATTCTTTCGTTTTTAAATTAGTATACGATTGTTAGAATATAGTACGAATTTCGAACGCAAATGTTTAAATAAATTCAATTGATGCGGCAGCTATTGGCATCGATTGGTATTAATGGTTCCGTATTGATATTTATAAAGAACCGGCTACTAGGAAATTACTAGTAACACAATAACACGGTGGCGAACGAACGTTGGCCCGAGTCGTGAGGTTCTCAAGGGGGAAGGAAGGGCGCTGCGCCGCCGCCGCCGCCGCGCGCGCGCGCGCGTGGACGTTGGCAAAAACCCGCGGCCGTTGCTCCTCTTCTAAAGTAGGTACCATGAGGCCACTACTGGGCCACGATTTTATTTTTATTTACATATTTTTTGCTGTACCGTGTGGTATTGAACTCGGTATCGCGCCGCCGCGCCGTTTAATCCGTCAGATAACGAGTGAGTCGATGTGTTGTTTGTTTGTAATTCCGCCGCCACCGAGCGAGTGAGGCCGCGGTTAGGAGGCGCCCGCGTTATCTGCCGCGAGTCGAAATTCATTCGACCGTGTAATACGCGCGATCATATCGAACGTCGCAGTTTGAACACCGCTGCCTCCGCAGGCTTAGACAAATATTTCGGCTCTTACTTGTCTAATTGGTGAAGTAGGTGCCTATCTGCCGCATTTACTTACTGACGATTACTGTGCACCTGTTGTATGTTATGTAGATAAGCCGGTAAACGCAATCAGATACCTTGAGTAGGTATTTCCCGAGCACGACAACTTTTACTTGCGCATCGCGTACGTAAAGATACAACTCTGTGATTTGGGAAAACCAGGTTCATTTACTAAAACCGCAAGTACTATAAGTATTTATTATTAGTATATTAGTTTTAATACATCAACAAGATTAATTGATCATTCGAAATAAACATAAGGATATCATTAAAGTTATTCTGAAATTTGAATTTCAAGTTAGTTATCAAAATGTTCCAATTGATGTAATGCAGCAAAATTACACACATTAGATCGGTAAAAAATCTTGCAGCATTATTGAATAACCCTTAAATATAAGCATTTAAGTACATTATTTAATTGTTGGAACCAGCTATTAGGTATCTACCGGAGTAGTCGTAACATGAAGCCATGTTATTACAACATGCCTCGGCCCTCGGCGGCACAATAACTCTGACACCAAGGTTTGTAAGGTCAGTCGTCGACCTTACAATCCACACGATTAGATGCTGACCAAAGTCCTTCGCAGAGCAAACCACATGGTTTGATTCGATGACTGATGCCATCGCTTCCGAATGATACTCATCCTAAAAGCGCCTTTAGGCTTGACAAAACTGTATACATATTGCTGTAATTGGATCGTACTTAGGATGGTAAATAGTACTGCAAGCAACAGCAATTACTTGTAGTTATAATTTTTAGATAAAGTGTAAAGAGGCATTGATTATGGTATACGATTTCAGTCGCCACCGAGACGCAGCGAGTGCCAGTGAATGCACTTCACATTACACTTTAGTATCAGTGCCAATACACTCGACATAGTTATTTGGGCACGCATCGCAGAAGTGATTTTTCTATTGTCCATTTTTTATTTAATTAAAATATACAGTGGCCACTCTGTGTAGAGTTTTTTTGTGCTTGTAATTTGTAACATGACACTTCCAAACAGAAACTGAAATACATTAGGTACGATAGCTACTTCGTAATAAAATAATCGACTACTTTCAAAGTAAAGTTTTTACAAGACCAATATACCTCTGTCCCTTTCAATATCCGGCAATAAACAAGATAATTTTTGACACTAACTTTCCAAAGACAAGCAAGACTTTTATGAGTAAAAAATTAATATGGCAGTTTTTCAAATTATTGAAAGTTTTGTCGTCCGAGTATTTTTTATTAAAATAACTATCAAAGTGATTGTAAGAAGAATGTATGGTTCCTTGAAATGTGAATATGATCAGGATTGATACTCAAATGTAAGTAATTACGGAGTAATCGTGTTTAAATTGGTTTGTTTACATTATTGCCGGATTCTATTGAAAGGGACTGTATTTTTTTAAATTAAATGCGGAAATTATATTTTTGACTACTTTTATTAACGCAGTCATAACTTTTCAGTCAACATTAAATGTTGCAAATCACAAGATACAATATTGCGTTAAGATGTACTTGACACTGTACAAAATGTCGAATTCTTGCCTCTTGATAACCTCTCGGACGACTGCTGGTAGTGATAACGCTACAAAAGAGAAGAGCAATAAGTCATACACTTACCATATTTCTTTAAACAATTGCTTCAATTCTACGAGCAAGATAATTAAATGCTTCAAGTATTTAATATTTGTACCTCGTTTTTCTTGTATATCGATAGATTAAACAGTCTAGTCTAGAACTTATACAAAATACTAATATTCTTTATTGCACATAAAGCGAACATACAAAGACAAAACAACAAATAAACGCATATTAGATTGGCTTGGTCCTGGTTCTCTATTGTGCAATAAGCAGGACAGCTAGGATATGTCAGCAATTACTCCGTAGTTAGATCGGCAGTCGTTCTAGTCATCAGAAAAGTCTCAACTTTTACGGTTAATCTTTGGCACCTGCTCTTAAAGGGGTCTACACACGGCAGCTACAATGTACATTACATCCCGGGATGTATAGCTTTACATTACCTTAAGGTATCACACACGCAACAGGTAAATGTAATACATCTTTCCCTTCATTCAGCTGCTAAGGTGTTATACAGGGTGTTCTTATTTTTAATGCTAAATATTGTGTACCCGTACTAGATAGTTCATCAGAAGATGATTCAAATTGTGATTTTGATGCGCGTATTGCCAGATGTTCATGCCCACCCATAATCCTTTATTAAAACCATTATTATTAGCAAAAACAATATAACTTTGTATCACATTGTTACGAATGAGTGAAAATAGAAATACGAGTATTTTCGATTAAAGATATTAATTTATTGAAGACATTAATTTGCTGCATGAAAATAATTTACCGAAGACTAGGCTGTACCTATGGGCTTTGATTGATCTCTTTGCCTATTCAGACTGGGTGAACTAAACAAAAAGAAAGTTCATTGATACGTTTCGTACGTGTTTTGCGATTTATAATAACATAAAATATTAATATTAGTATTTTATACGTGTTACAAAAAATACCAAAAAAAAGAATATTCTCTTCATCACAGGCATTTAATCAAAATTTTCCCATCTCTAGTGTCATTTGACACCTAAAATATAGACTATCGATTCTCAGAACGAAAAAGTATTTACGTACACCATTTGTTCCTACATTCTTAAAAGAGATGTACTTAAATCAATTTATGTTAGAAAACATTTTCTTTTCTGCCTTAATTATCTTGTTTACGTATTTACAAACATAAATATTATTTTGTAATATTTATTTCATGAATTTATTATTTCATAACAATTATTTAACAAAGCTTTTTTATTTATTTATAGTTTTCTTCATTTTGAAATTAATTGTTGTAGTGAATGTTATGGTACAAGTTGTACGTAAACATTTAATTTTAACTATAGCGGTAAAAATAGACACATTGACCAAAAATTACATATCTGGTCCGAATATTCTTTGACACAGCTGATCACTAGAGATGGGAAAATTTTAATTAAATGCCTTTGATAAAAATATTCTTTTTTTGGTATTTTTTGTAACACGTTGTATAATTAGTTATTTGAGTAGTGATAGCCTAGTCAGTAGAAGGCTTGCCTTCCATTCCGAAGACCCTGGGTTCTTATCCCGGCCTGTACCACTGAATTTAAAATTCATGTACAGATCTTTTCTAACCAGATTATCACTTGCTCGGTGTTTCGGATGGCACTTTAAACTGTAGGTCCCTGTTTACTGCCATGGTGGTAGTTGTAAAGCCATGTCAGAGGCCCTTTGGGCGGCTTAGAACCTCTCGACAATAGTTGGCGCCAGTCGTCACAGGATAAAAAAAAGAAAATAGTATTAGTTGCGAAACGCAACGAATTAAATCTTGATTTAAAACAAAAACGATTTTTTTTTGTTTGTCCCGATCTACAACCCGAAATCCCGATTTATTTTATCTTTTGTCTTGATTTAAAACAAATCAGACCTGGCAACACTATTTGTGGTGTGTTCTAGGAACAAGGAAAACTCTGTCTATCACAGAAATTTTTGAACACCCTTTTTGAAAGGTATAGACAGGTATTGAGATATATCGAGATGTAAATGTATATTTTCATACCGTTCGGTATGCGAAGATGTAAAAATGTACATTACCTGCGCCGTGTGTTGTCTCCGACGATTTCTATGGAAAGATGTAATGAGATGTATCGACAGGTATCGTGCTATAATGTACATCTTTACATTATAGCTGCCGTGTGTGATGCCCTTAAGTCGCAACGCAAGTCACCCAAATTGACTCGCAAATTGTCTGGTCAATCAGGTTCGCTCCCTGGTGTCTTCAGCTAGCTCGACCGCAGAACAGACACGGAGGTGGCTGAATATGGTATGAGTAAATAGTTTTGTCAGTTGAGTGAAGTAGAAACTGCAATTTCAGAATGTATAAGAAGAATACTGCCTTATCTAAAACCCTCTGAAGTTCTAGTTCCAACTCACTTTTTTTTACTAGCCTGCGAGATCCCACAGTAAAATTTAATACATTAGTATCGGTTCACACTGTCACGTTATAATCCTTAATTTAAGTTCGTCAGTCCTTTTCACCTTTTAAAGATTAAAAAGGGACAGGAGATGGTTATCCTAATATTGGAGCTGTTAAACATCGAATTTGAACCTTATGAACGTGTCGATTGCACAATTTTAGAGAGCACGTAAAACATCCGACTTAAACGCTGACGACATGGTGCTGTTGAGTCCATCAATTAGTGGTCTTAGAAAATTGCTTAAATTTTGTACTACTTATGCCGAGGAACACGGTCTGAGGTATAATGAAAAGAAAAGTGAATACATGGTATTTAGAGGCAATTTGAAAGGACCAAGTATAGTGCCATCACTTTTTCTCAATAGTGCACCTCTTGAACGTGTTTATCAGTTTAAGTACTTAGGACACATAGTCACTGATACACTTAAAGATGATCAGGACATTGAGCGGGAGAGGAGGGCTCTGTCAGCTCGTGGGAACATGTTGGCACATAGGTTTGCCAGGTGTTCAGTTGAAGTAAAGCTTACCTTGTTTAAAGCTTTTTGTCAAAATTTCTACACTGGCAGCCTATGGGTCAATTACACACAAAGGACATACAGGGCTCTCCGGGTCCTCTATAACAATGTCTTTAGGGCCCTAGTGAGGCTTCCCCGCTACTGCAGTGCCTCAGGGATGTTTGCCGACGCTAGAATTGATGACTTCTTTGCAGTCATGAGAAAGAAATCTACATCCCTGGTGAGCAGGGTGCGGGCAAGCTCCAATAGGATTTTGAAAATGGTTGGGGGAAGATTGGATTCTTTGTTAATGGAAAGATTTACTTTTTTACATGTAACTCGTGTAGGGGTTGGCTGATTAACAGCTGTCTGTCACAGTATGCGGTCTGTCACAGTTCTCTCTCCTAATATTAACTTAGGCTTAAGCACTACTAACACAATTATGGATTGAAAAGTCTGAAATAAAAACTTTTTTTTTTTTTTTAACATCTCCTGACAGCTATGCCATTACTTTAGGTTATCCTTTACTCAAAATAATCTCATTCGTTCATCTGAATTCATCATCTCTCTTTCTAGATTTCATTTCATTTCATTGGTCATAAAAACGGAAAGGATAGCTGGATTTTAAAATTAAAAATAGAGCATGATTTCTCCACTTTGTCCGGTCTTTGGCATCCTTAGGTGTGAGAATGTTCTCTTCCATATCGGTCGAGGCATCTTTTTCCTACGTAGTCTGACGGTCTGCGGCTTATTTTTAATGCTAATGCGGCCATACCATAAAATATTTAGACTGACTAAATATTAGTAATTAACAAATTAAAGTAGACAAATAACGACCTCGTATCCTACCTAATACATTATGGATGCAGACTCGCCCTATAAATCACCTGGGACTACGGAACTCGTTTGATATCGCAACCACGTGTATCTATTTATATAAAAAAAAAAAACTGGTCAATTGGAGAACTTGTTCAATTTTGTTTTCTTTAAAGGTAAATACTAAAATAATTAAATAAACAAATGCAGGTTTTAGATCTGTTACCAATTGTTATAGTTTTCTATACTAATAAATAGAGTAAATAGAATAAATTGTTATAGTTTTCTATACTAATAAAGTAGAAAATCATAAAAAAATATAATAATAAACACTACTTATATCCAGCGTTATTAAATGTTTTTCGACTTATTTATATTTAAAAAAACCATTGCAATCTTTTAAATCTACGCAGGAAGTGAAATATCCGCACAATAATTTAACCATTTCAGTCACACTTTCAAGCTGATTTATGAACCTGTCAGCTTAGTATAGTACCGTCGTCGTCTTTTAAATTCTAGGGGAGACATCTGGCTTGCTCGCGTCGGTTTACCCAAAGCCGAGTTTACATGGTACGAGTATATGCGTAGTGCGCTCAGATCAGATGTAGAGTGAAACAGTTTATTCTAGATTGGATGCTGACGTGAAGCCAGAATCACACGAGACGAATAAAATTCTGTGAATTTCCACCGACAGAATACTAGCTTCGTGTGACAATGTATTCGCTTGAATTAGCTGCGGTAAAACAAGCAGCAGCGGTGATTAGAATAATTTCTAGGATTTGCAACCCTTCGCGATTATTTTAGTTGCAGACTGATGAGAAGCGCGAGCAAATCACTCGATTGAGCAACGCAGTATGAGTATCGTCCGAGCATAGAAAAGATAAATAAATATAAATATGTGGGGGGACATCTTCACACACGGCCATCTGATCCCAAACTAAGCAGAGCTTGTACTGTGGGTATCAGACAGCTGATATACATTACATAGATAAACTACATACTTATATAGATAAGACACAGGGCAAACACAAGTGCTCATCACACGAATGTTTGCCCTGGGCGGGATTCGAACCCGCGACCCTGTACGTCGGAGGCAGTACACTATCACCTGGGCTACGGAGCCGTCAAGGATAAAAGGAGCAGTACTCAAACTCAGCGCTGTCTTTGAATTATTTACCTACGGCCGCGCGGTACCTCAATACGCTATAGGGCTGCCTAATGCTTGTGTCTATAGGGTACATAGATAACGCATCTGATATGATCATAACACTAACTAAACTGACCAATAAATAATTAATTATTTTCATGAAATATGATTCAAGTAAGATTAAGTTAAACTTTATTCTTTTATTTAGATAAAGTGATTTGATTACCTAAGTCAATGTGAAAAAAGTGGATTCGAAATTGTTTAGTAATAAATGCACTAAGTCATGGGATATAATAGTGCCACACAAACTAACAATTATTTTTCACTTAAGTACGCACTGAAAAACACACGGCCCCGACTATGGGAGCCTGAGAACTACTGAGAAAGCGAAGCGCGCCAAAACGGCGTGTTTATATGGAGTTGGAGTACTGCTCCTTTTATTTTATCTGTGGTCGGAGTGATCACAGAGTGCACTTGCATCGTGTAAACCCAGCTTTGGCAGCTTTATCCACGCCATGCTTTGTTTCCCGCTCATCCTGTGCACGTCCTGGTACATTCTAGCCACCAGCTGTCGGGGTCAACGACCGAAATCACCCCTCTTACAAGATTACGACCCTCGCTTTCGAAAATAAATAATTATTTCAAAACATTCGTAATCAACTAGCTGTATCAGTCTTGTTTTGTTGTAGGGTGTGTCATTGTATGTACAGCTTACATACAGAGACGAGTTATCAATGGGTACAGTAATAATGAAATATAAAGCTCTCTGTATTAATTAATAAATTATTATCATCGTTTCTTTCAACTCTTTCTATATAGTTTTATATATATAGACTTTTTATATAATCTCTCTCTGTTTAAACCTTACTTCGCCCTACTGCAAATGTGGCAAACATCTATGTATTAACACAGAATATAAATTAGTAGTTAACCAATAAATTAGTAGTTTCCTAATATTAACTTGTATCAAATCTGAAGTTAATGCATCTAGCTAGCGCTGTATTTTTTCTTGACTGACGTGGTTTCATTATTCTTGGAAGTATTTTCGACACGGCGAAATAATTACTGATTGAACAGGATATAAGTTCGAGCTAAAATCATTCATACATCGCGTGAAATATTATTACTTCGATTCAGATAACATTTATAATAATAGTCATTATTATGAATAAACTTACCGAAATAAAGTGCGTATATACCTACTTAATTGTTTGATAAAAAATGTAAGTAGGTACTGATTGAACAGTAACTGTAGTATTAGGTCGTTGCCCCGGTCTCCGTGATTAATTTTGGAGATTAGGCCCCAATCCAATGTGCCAGTAGCGAGGGTGAAACACAATACAGTTTTGTTTGTTTAGTTTAGTGTACGAGACACCTAGAGCTGACACAAACGGTCTGTTTCGTGTCGTGTTCATTCATTAGTTTCATTACATTTTGTAGTCTGCGATTGTATTATATATAACGTTATTTTGTATTGTGTGTGGGCTATTTGGTCCGCTGCTGGCCACTAAAACTGACGAATACGCGATATTCACCCTAAATTCATTCATTGCTAAAAGAGACCTAAGTAATACGCACTTCTGAAATAGTCTTCCACTTAAAAAATATATGTCTGATTTAGGAATTTTAGTACACGACTAAAAGCTACCGTTTAAATGTTTCTGCTAATGAACTCCCCTAACGCACTCTCCTATGGACTAAGATAATGTAGAGGTAAATCAGGTTTTGTGGATGCGTGAAATTATGAAATGACAATGTTTTTAACTTACATTAATTTTATCCGAAAACTGCTTACAAGTCTAATAAAATTGTATAATAAATTGGTTCCTTAAAATAATTAGTAGTATAAGGAGTGCTAGATCGTATTGTGGCTCTTGACGTCTTGTCTTGACTGACATGAGACAGGGACAGAGGGGCCGGCGCGACGCTGCGTCGCCGTTATAATAACTCGCGAGAAACAGCCAGCAAATACCCAACCTAGCCTGCGACAATCCAGCTCCAGATTCTACCGGACGGATAAATTTTCTTCTACAAAGGCCTCCCCCCTCTTCCCAATTATTTTCCTGACATTAGTTAAGCGGTAGACACCACAAAAGATTGGATAATGAAATAATTATATTTGTTGTAAGATCGTCGGTTAGAAGGGGTTTTATATTATACGCAAAATAGACGTAGCAGTTAGCCGTCGAGTATCAAGTGTTTTTCACTATGAGGGTGCAAGGTAGAAGTGTAATACAACTTTAATTTCTTAGTTATATTATAGTTATAAAAATATCCATTCTTCTTCTTTATCGTGTGGGTTGTAAGTACTTGTAAGGTCGACAACTGACCTCACAATCCCTGGTGTCAGTGTTACCCGTTGATTGTTACTTAAAAGTACCTTAAAGGTCATATAAATACTTTTATGAGACCATCTGAGAGTTTAATAGCAGCCGCCAAACAAAATTTTGCGTAGATATGCTTCATTTGAATATATACGAGGGTTGCTATTTATGTATCCGAAATAACAAAAAATAACAAACATCTATAACCAAATATACTTTTATTGCTTTTCAAAATATTCCCCGTGATGATCGATGCATTTTTTCATACGTTGAAACCAACTTTCGTAGCATTTTTTCCATTCTGTATCGGGTATCTCCAAAACGTGCATTTTGAAAGCATCAACGGCTTCTTCCCGGGTCGAAAATCGGTGTCCACGTAATTTGTTCTTCACGCTTGGGAATAAATAAAAGTCGTTGGGTGCCAAGTCGGGACTGTACGGCGGATGACCCGTCAATTCGATCATTTGACTATTTAAATACTCCGTTATTGCGGCCGAGGTGTGACAGCTGGCGTTATCGTGGTGAAGGATTATTCTTCGTTGTCGATTGTTCTTGCGTATTTCTCCAAAGACTTCTGGCAAGCAAATGGTGGTGTACCATTCAGAATTAACCGTTTTACGATTCTCTAGTGGTACTGTAGCCACATGTCCACTATACCAAAAAAGCAGGCAACCATTTGTTTCAAAGTGCTTTTTGCACGAACAACTTTAGTTGGGTTTGGCTCATTTTGGAACACCCAAACCGTTGACTGCTGTTTAGTTTCGGGATCATACGCATATATCCAAGATTCGTCTCCTGTGTAGATATTATGAACAGCTTTTGATGTACCACATTTGTATTTTTCTATCATTTTTTTGCACCAATCAACACGAGCCTGTTTTTGTTCAACTGTTAAGTTGTGCGGGATCCAACGAGAACAAATTTTTTTTTACAGCCAAATGTTCGTTTTATAAATACTCGTCATACTAATGCCCAGAAATGCCTCTATCTCGCGATATGTAACATGACGGTCTTGCATTATTAGTTCACGCACAGCATCAATATTTTGTGGGCGACCTTCTTTAAAATCGTCCGCAAGCATACGACGACCACGATTAAACTCCCTGAACCAGTGATGTGATACACAGTGGTTTTCGATGGGGCTTCCTCCCCAAAAGTCGACAAAAGTTGATCCATGCACTGTTTTTGAGTTAATCCACGCCGAAAGTCGTAATAAATCATAGCACGAAAATTTTCACGAGTCAAATCCATGGTGATGATAGACAGTGAATTTTAAAAATGGCGCCACAATGTAAAAACAATGGACAGATGAATGAAACAAACTTTATTTTACAGCCAAAGAGTTCTATTTTTAAATGTTATAATTTCTTTTTAAATATTGTTTATGTAAGTGGCCAGTTCCGGATACATAAATAGCAGCCCTTGTATAACGAGTTCAATGGCAATTTACATGTAAATTAATTAGTTTAGGGCGGCAAATCGTGAAAACAACGAGGTGTCACCGTGTCGCCCACACGGAGGTGTCGTCACAATAGCGGGCGCTGGAGATATTTGTACTAAAATAATCATTATTTTCACATTCGCTTTATATAAATTTATTTTATCTATGGTACTAAAGATGCGCGTATTCAACAGAAAGAAACGACTGCAATTTGATTTCCATGTGGGCTGTGAAATGTGTGGCATAGTTTTTTAATTTTACCTAATCCCTTGACATTAAAAACAGCTCTTCCACCACACTCTCGAATGTTTGTAAGCCAAAACACGTCTTTTCTCTTTTATTTTGCACGTCATGATAATTTGAAGAAGTACCTAAGTAATAAAGTATTCAAGGTCTGTACCAAAGAAAATCAAATACATCTCCTGAAAACTTTGCAATACCTGGAAATAATATTAATTTTTCACCTCTTTTACTATGATACTAACTTGATTTGCGATACTATCATCTAGGGTTTGAACTTATCGTTTCCGATAAGTGCGCGTAGAAAGAAACGTTCTGCAACGTCATACTGCTTGTTCAAGTTTACGTGCAGTTGTAATCTCTTTACGGTGTAAGTTGCGCTGTTCTAACTGGCAGCGTATTAAGTTATGGTTTCGCAAACATTCTCGCCGCGTCACGATATTGAACCAATTTATCAGGACCCTACCAGCCGGCTTGTTTGTGTTTAATTGAACCGCCCGATGCTCTCGATGGCTTTCTATCTTTTATAACGTGTTAAATTTTTGTAATCGTTTAACAATTTTTAACTTTCAAGAAAGGTTTCTTTTTATCGGCTTTTGACCCACTGCATGCTGGGTAAAGGCATCCCCTTTCTCCTTCCACTGGTACGATCTAGCGCCACGTCTCGCCATTTTCCTTCGATGGCATCTAGTTCGTCACCATCATATTTATTTACCTATTATTATTTTTATAAAAAACCTTAGCTTTCTACGAGTAACACGAAATAAGCGCGCGAAAACTTACGAGTTATGATATTTATTGACTTTACTTGTCGTAAAAATAATCCAATGTATTTCATCATACACACGATAAACGTCCAGCTGAGATCGGCTGCCTGTATTAATAAACAATTCCTATCTAGTTACGTCATAAACTATAATCACCTAATAGAAAGGAATTAACTTGTTATTCTCGTATGATTCAACGTATAAATTTTTGACATCTAGATAAATCAATAAAAATACGTTTGTTACGTTCACTGTGTAGTGTACGTACGTAATGTTCTGAAAAGCGATAAGGATTGAGGTAAACACGGTATATAGAGCCTGATATGATAACAATGTGTGGCGCCGAGATACCTGGGGCCCGTTTCATTTTACTCGTTACTACTTTATATTTGCAAGTACCCTTTGATGTACATTGCGTAACCAATTTCGTGGTAGTATTGTTTATTAGCTACGCAACGAACTTCGAATTATGCTTTTTAGTTGACGTTAGTACAGTACTTGCACCATACATTACAGGCTCCTGCACTTTATTATACAAATGCTTATCTTTGTATTTGTATAATTTTGCGTACTTGATCTACTTACAATAATAGTTACTTTAAATAGAAAATACTTTCGTCAAGTTAAAAGAAATTGAATTTAAAAGCCGTCCGGATAAAGGAGGTTATAAAGGTATATCAAATCAAATAAAGGTATATACTAGTATATAATATATATATTACATATTTTTTCAAAAGTGCAACTTATGCAAAAAAAGTATGAGCTAAGCAGAAGTTGAACTATAAAAAAGATTTTCGCTTCGATACGTAAATTATTAAACCGTTTATAAATCCCCAACATAGTATTTTATATTCGAATGTTGTTATAAATTTGCGTTAAATAGCTATAAACCAATATAAAATAAGCTGCTCTAACGTGCGTACCCTTAGTTACCCATAAGTAATTAGTACTTGTTTACTTTATAGGTAGGTATGTTATACAAGAAATAATATCCTACAACGATGTTATTTGATTTCAAACAAGTTTTGAAATGACTTCACAGCTTATATACCTAACCCCGTGTACTTAAAATTCTTATTTGTATCATTGCTGAAAAACAAATCTATGGATTAGGCTTGATTTTTTAGTTGCATTATGTTTCACTCTGTCACATTTTAAATTCCTTTACTTAGGTTACTGCTTTCGGATAACATTAATAACATACATACATAGAATATATTATAATACTTATGTTTGGACATACCTAACGTTAGTTCAAATGTTAGATAGAGTACAGTTGATATCTTGTTACTTAGTAATAGCTGTAACTTGTAATCAAACATAACCTATTGATTGGATAAATAGTCACATTAATTAGTGATTACAAATTATTGCTACTGATTAAATAATCTAATGATACTTAGCTCGCATGACCCCCTTGCAGTGTAAGCGGTAACAATTTTTATTAAATATTTATAAATCAACTGTTCACTATGTTATTTTTAAGTGTCTTACAAAACTATTTTTTTAGATTATTTTATCATCTTGATATGATATCTTGCTTCTGCTGTTAATTTTATACGATTACTATCTTTTATTCAACTTGGGAAGCTCGTGCGCTAGTGACTCGCGAATTAATGAATTAATCATAATGATAGTTAAGCATCCGCAACTACTATGGTCGTAAGATGGGTGACCGTTCATCGGTAGATGAGGCGGCAAAATTACCAAAAACGGTGGGCTGATGTCCAACCTTATAGTATCTAGAACAAGAAATAATATGGGTTCTTAAATTCTGCTTGTATCAAAAATATACAACTGATTCACGCAGCTCGGAGTGAGCGAGGGGTCACGCGGCCGCTGCCGCGCGCGCCGCCGATATGTGTTAAAATTCTACATTTCATACACACAATGCCCACTCATAATTCAAACGTAAACATTAGGCTGGACACAATAGGATACTACTATGACAAATATTCTGGAAAGTTCCTCCTGTGCTTGTGACCTAGTCCCTCACCGTATATAGAAAGGAAATCAAAGAAAAGGGAAAAATACATGATCTCTTTCTGAAATTGAATTCAGAGGTACTGTTTTGACAAACCTCATATTAAATTTCAGGGAAATGTAAAACCAAGTCTTTTTCCATTTTATCTATCTGCCTCTGCCTTTTTAAAGTGCAATATAATCTTGATGTCATGTATCACACTTGTCTTAGGACACATCATCTTTTCGTAGTATGAAGTATTTTAAACATTTTCATGTATTTTATTTACTTTTATAACTGCTATGTCAACTATCCATCTCTATTTAATATTAATCGGTAGTTAGTATAAAACTCGGTCGTTGTTGTCTCTCTTTGTAGTTTTCATCGTATGTTTGTGACATCTTTGTTATTTGTAGAAGTACTGTTATTAAGAGTCGTTAAAAGTCTATTAATGGAGCAATATATGAGCAACTGTTTTGATTTACCAACTTTTCGTTCACTTGGGCCAGTCCGCATGCGGTGAAGCAACTGAGATTTGTGTCATTGCATTCGAGACGTCTAAAACTGTATCGCGTGAAAATAAAACACTAAACGCAGATTTAAGCGTATGTTACGTCTGCTCTATCTTTAGCCACTGCGCAGTGACAGCAGGTTGGACGAGTCCGGCTGGCGATAGCGCACACGCCGAGATCGAATTGATACATGTCTTGATCGTGATCGTGATGAATCTATTCTTTGTGCTTCCAATTACTCTGTCGACCTCGTCTCGATGCAGTGTCGGACAGTATACGGAAATATCTACCTACATCGCAAAACATCGATTTTACTATCAATATTCTTAGATTCTTACTTGAGAATAGATAGTGTATACAAAAATAATCTCTATAACTATACAATATCAATCAAGCGATTGCCGGTTTTATGTACGTTCAATAATGTAGATAGGTACTAAATATTCTACGAATTGTTGGTGTTATTGAGTGAGAGCTGAAAGTTGCGGCCGTGACCTACCGCACGCTTCCGCGCCGCCAACCTTTCCGACGATAAAGACGCAAACATCACAGACACCCGTACCGAAGTACCGGCTACCGACAACTGTCCATTACTGAAAACATAGGAGCAGAACTACCTGTTTATGCTACAAGACCAGCCGTGGACGACGATATCCGCGCCACCATCGCGTTTAAATGATCATTGTCTGTCATAAACAAACCTGCTGTATCGGGCATCAGTAGATCCGATTACACACGTACGTGACTGATGTGCTCCGGTGCACCAGCACCGACTCTTGTAATGGTCTGACGTGACCTACTTCTGTCTGGCCGGTTTAAGACTTCGCTATCGCAATGTAAACAAAGATCATCTTCTTGATCATGGTTCCATATGTTTATAAACGTCGGATCATGTAACCACCTTTCTTAATTACACTAAATAATAGGTGCCTTAGGTGCGTTCTCTTTTACTAACATAAAAGATTTCCGAAAAACAAACATCAGACGCCCACACGTTTAACTTATGGTTATAGAGGTGCCGAGCATTTGTTCAAATGTAATAAAATGTAGATAATTGTGTGATATCATTTTGTGTGTCAACGGGTTACATTTTTTATCTGGGTGACACGGTACCTGACCTAGGGTAAGCGCGAGTGATTGCGGCAAACCGGAACTGAATTTAGGCAAATGTGGCCATTGTTCACGAATGGGCTAATAATACGTAAGTCGCAGTGAAAGCGCTAACCAGACGACCGAATTTTGTATAATACATTGCATTTTTTTATTCTTCTTTTAGCTATCAATAAAATCATCTTTAAATATATTATTAATAAATGATTATGTAAGTTTCAATTCAAATCTGCCAATTTTTAATGTTTGGAAAATTTAATTTTTAATATATAATATTATGTGTATTTATTTTTAGTAAGTTAGGCTAAAACTAGTATACATCAATCAACCGATATTTTGTTTTTGTTTATAACTATAAACTTCATCTCTTGATTGTCGCAATTCCCGCATAGTTTTAACTGCAAATTCTATAAAAATCATACATGACCTTCGCTCTCATAATAAATATATACATATTTATTCCGTTATCTACTCTGCATTCCTACTCAGGAGCGCAATATCGTATTCTGATAAGTAAACTATACAATTACTATACAAAATATACAACATTGTTTATTGTTGTGCAGCGTCCACTTTGTATTATTGCCCTTAACTTGACTTTACGTATCTACCTACGGACAAAAACAATTTATTTCCTGCATATACCTACCCGTGACTCAGTGGCGTAGCGAGGTAACCAAAGGCCCTGGGACAAAAAATAAACTAGGGCCCCAACTAAACTAGACATATCTGGAGTACGTCGAGTTTGGAACACGACGAATGCGGAACAAATCAGATGTTCGGTTCGAGACTTGTTGGGAAATCCCCTGTATTTTTCAAATAAGTTGCCATTATTAAAATCCTGGAATCTGGTTTATTTATTTTCCGAATGTGGGAGAAATTTTCACTGGTTCAATTTAGTTTGTAAGTCAGAGTCCGAGGGGCCCCCAAGTTCAGGGGCACGGGGCACTGCCCCGTCTAGCCCTCCGGTAGCTACGCCACTGCCGTGACTTCAAGTGAGGTATGCTACAAAATATGCAACCTGTTTGGTTGCATATAAATGTCATAGATCATAAAATAAATTGCTATTTTACTACCCATTATGCAAAGACGGCCTTGAGTTACTCGCTTCCTGACCTGCGAGACGTCTACTTACATGCACCGTGCAGTCTATTATTAACAGCTCGTTCCAATGTAAATAATACGTAAGTAATAATAATACGTAGTAAGATATAAAAAAAAACCCTACTACCTAGTTGGTTCTATCAATTGCGTGTTTTTATTTCGCACTCGAACACGGCCTTCTGTCCAACCAAATTAGCCCAGCCTATTTTGTACCTGCAGCTTTGCGTGTGGAACTACTTATTTCCCCATAAATCTTGATTTTCAGCTCGTAGCCGCTAACATTAATAAAGTATTTATAGCACCATGAATGATTTTGGAAATAACGATTCAAGATCAAGAAATTTCGAAAAATGCTCACACATTTATTCACTTTACATTTTGCGTCTAAACACATCAAGTCTTTCACCGTTCATCATTAACTGACTTTCATCGAAAATGAATCGCTTTGGATGAACCGTCTAATATCGCCTTAACGTTCGAGCAATGTTTTTTTTTTAACGTCTTTTGATAACGGTCCTATACAGGGTGGAAACGTTAAGTGTACTTTCGATTTATCCTAAACTATACAAGATACTGAGAAACTGAATACTGATACAAAAGTGCTTCATGAGCTCTATCAAATGGTATTCATAACTTTTGAAAAATTAATGGGATATAATCGAAAAAATATTTTTTTACTATGAAGTTGCACTTCCTGCCACTTAACCGCACTTATGATAGCTTTATACAAGTTTATTTTGTTGCATGTAAACTATAAATAAAATTATTCAACTATTTTTTTTATCTATTTACTTACTTTGTCATTATTTTTATAATAACTTTTCCTCAAAGTTTCTAGAAACTAATCTATAGTAAATTTATAGGAGCAGCAAGAAATATTTTTCGATATATGCCATTAAAGAGCTCGTGGGGCACTTTTAGTTTCAGTAATCAGTTTCTCGGCATCATGTATAGTTGAGGATAAATCGAATGAGTAAACTTAACGTTTCCACCCTATATAAGACTATAGGTATACTTAAATTACTACTACTACTCCGCTGGCTCAGCGATCCAAAGTGGACTTAATTACGTCCTTACAAATAAGATCTAGATTATTATTGTAAATTGCGTTATGTCATTAATTGAACGAGGCTATAACTTAGAACGCAGTATTATAACAACAATAATGATAACATTACTGTAACATTATAGATAGGATACAATGTTGGCGATATGTTGTCGGACGTTTGATATAAAGCAACGTGGCAACTGATAATGTTATTATGTGGCCTTGGATGCGTTTTCCCGACCTACGCGCTAGCTACCTGTTGCGCAGTGGTCGCCAGTTGTACTTGCTTGTTTGTTATAGTGGTGCACTTATCTGACATGTGGCGATAAAGATACTTTGCGTTTCCGCCTATGATGGACGAGTCGAGCTCGTGCATCAGATAGATCACGACCTACCCCACTTTTGTGCGTCATGCGCCTCTATCTGCATCAACGAGCTACAACCACATGCAAGGAGAGGTATTGAGAAGTAACTGACTACTTTTTTTAATTTTATAAATCCAATCTATATTTTTAAATTAATTCATAATATGGTAAATTTAAGAACAGTCAAATACGCTGTCGCTTGTCTACCTACTTCTTAATTTAAATTTTCTGTCAAAGGTTTAATTTCAAGACCTCTCGTTTGCATCATTCTTACCAATCGCCATCGACTAACTGCAACTATATATAAATTTTAATCGCAGCATTATTATTTTATAATTCGTAATCACGATAATAGATATTTTCCTTTCATTATTATTTTATCAAAGGTTTCAAGTTAGCAAACAAAGACGTTTGACTTGGCTTAGCAAACTTCGTACGTCTTTTGAAGTACGAAATCTTGTTCGTCAAACAATACTGACACCATCACTTATCCATGCAGGATCTTTATTTTTCGTAATTGCAAAACAAAGCGTGTCATGAAATCAATATCAGACTAATTGAGAGAACAAATATTACTTGTATATCTGATGTCTAGTTGAGTACATCAAACTTTTTTTTAAATAGCGTGTATAATTTGCTGAAGCATAACAGCTGATATCCTTGAGAGAAAAGGGAATGTTTCTATGTTTTTCTCACAGTAATTTATATTGCACTTTTTTTTTGCACGTGCATGCTTGTGAGAATATTAAAAAGTATGTACCTAACCTTCTCCCTGCCTGTATAAAGATGTTTATTCCAAATCGATGCATAGTAAAAAAAATGCATGCAATCTTCTTCGGTGAGTTCTTCTCCACAGATTCCGCCATTGTGTTAGTGAACTCACCCAAAAAAAATTTAATGACGGATCTAAGTGACGTAATAACATCCTATGGAAATAAATAATTTAGACTTTGACTTTGACTTTACATAGCCTTTGGGTTGATCGCAAATGTCAGGAACAATCAACGGTCTAGAGTGAGCGTGCGGCTGTGTTAATTTATTAATTATTTTTTCCAATAGAATACCTTCCATTTAACAAGCACGGAGATGAACTGGATAGTGAAGCTTCAGTACGATCAATCTCATGATTATTGCAGGGTGCTTAGAGCCTCTGTTGGTGCGGTGAAAGTACTAATACGAGTATATTATTTGTGGTTTTGATTTCAATTATGGTCGTTGGTGAAACATCTTTATTATTGAAATTTAGAAATACAAAACGTGATGTATAATAACACACACACACACATGAACATGAACGGCCCGTTACAGTCCACTGCTGGACTATGAGCCTCCTCTACTTAAGTGGAGGGCTTTGCCATAATCACACACAAAATTTTATTTCTTTGTTTTATTTTATTTCACAAGACAATCAGATTAATAATAATTATAATAATTAATTAAAGGAAGAAGTAGCTTGTAGTTGTAGCTGTTGTTATTAAGGTCTATGTGTAATTTCAATATTATAAAAATAGTATTCTCCGGTTGACTTAAATTTATATTTATTAATGAATCAAGTCAGTTCACAGTTCAAACTGTATCACTTGAATACAACGATGTATAATACTTTGTTGTATGTGTACTAAGTGGTGATGTAATACGATGCGATAATAAGCTCCAAATAGATTGAGGTAGGTATTTCATAAATTGATACAAAATGTAACGTCCTCTTCATCTGGATAGTAAGTATGTCAAAAAACAAAATATATGAAACTATACATACGTATGTAGGTAGTATTGCTTTTAATTTGCTTTCATGTCAAGTACGTGAAGTAATGAGGAGGAGAATTAAATATTATATACTATGAGTTCGCAACCAGTCAATCAATTTCCAATCAAATTTTAGACATATAAGTCATAACGATAGAGCTAGTCTATCTTGGTGAGGCTGCTAGCTAGATGTCGATAGAAGCGCGAGTAAGATACTCAAATATCTTCCAAAATACAATTAATATTTCTCTAAGCTTTATAAACATTCCAATCAATTTTTGGCATGGTTAAAACCATCAAAATCGATGGTGAGGCTGCTAGATGGACGGACATCTTTGTTTGTGCTCTGATAACAGCGCCTCCCGCGTTGCCTGTGCTGCGCGCGCGCCTTGGTTAGGGCTGCAGCTTGCCATTATATTTAATTTTGTTCTTGATTTTTCTAGTTTTATATGTTTATTTAGGCTCAAGTATAAGACATCACCTTTGACATTGAAAAACCCTATTGGAAAGTATATCGAGTGGTGGAAGTAGCCGTTTTGCGTTAGAACGATTAGTACCTTTACCATGCTAAGATACACACGAAAAAATTTCAGAAATGTTAAAAGAAGATGTGACTCAGGCTGGCTGGACAATTCTTCCAAATGAGCCGCGTTTAAGTAGGTCAATACACAATTTTAGGTGACGGCTAATCACGCTTATTTCAGTTTATGTGACGCTAGAGAACCCGAGATAATCGAACGCAAATGTGTCCAGCCAGCTTGAAAACCGCTTTTCGCATGGTCTCTCAATCTCCGAACAGAAGGGATTCTAACTATTTCTTGCTTATTAATACTGCATCCAGTTTGTATTTTTGAGATACGTATAGCCATTTAGCTAAAAAAAAAACACGAAAAGCGTGGCCAGCCAGCCTGAACTTACGTATTAAACTTCTGGCTGGCACCTCTGAATCTCGACAACGAAAGCGTTTTCGAACAAGGTTCTTTTGCTAGCATTTAGTGACGGAATTTGTGACAGTCATAGCGTTTGTTTCATGGCGTCACATAAAGGCGTTTACGAGAAATCGATGAAAACTTGGTGCCAGCCAGCCTGATGTTCTGGCTGGCTCGTTGTATCTGCGCTGTCTGATGGTCTACGGCTTCCAAATTTTCTTCAACATTTAATGACGGGGACGATTAAGATAACCTGTAAATGTGACGACGATCCCTCCCATAGTTTCAGAGATATTGATCATTGTTATTTTCCCATACAAACTTAGCAGTATAGGGTGACCAATATTAAGTGAATGTAGGATTACGTATAATTAAGTGTTTTATTTTAAGGAATGAAAAGCCACAAATGGATGATACTGATACCAACAACTTTAACCCTAACGTAAGATCATGAAATTTTTCCAAGTCAATCTATGTATTTATTTAAAACATAAGAGATTTTTAATATTGATCTGGTCACTATAAGATGTTGTTAGGTGACCTAATTACGTAATAACTTAAGACAGAAGGACTCTTAAGTAGGGACTGAATAAATTAACCGACTTGGTATTACATGGATCTCACAACTTTTTACGGTAGACTAAGTTGCGTGCGAGACTTGGTTTTTTTACAAGTTATGTTTTTGATGACATCTCATTTCTTTTTGTAGATCGCATGAAAACACAATGTAAAAATGCACACCTACGCTCCACCTACCCTACACCTACCCTACACCTACCCTACACCTACCCTACACCTACCCTACACCTACCCTACACCTACCCTACACCTACCCTACACCTACCCTACACCTACCCTACACCTACCCTACACCTACCCTACACCTACCCTACACCTACCCTACACCTACCCTACACCTACCCTACACCTACCCTACACCTACCCTACACTTACCCTACACCTACCCTATACCTACCCTACACCTACCCTACACCTACATACACCTACCCTACACCTAACCTACACCTACCCTACACCTACCCTACACCTAACCTACACCTACCCTACACCTACCCTACACCTACCCTACACCTACCCTACACCTACCCTACACCTACCCTATACCTACCTACACCTACCCTACACCTAACCTACACCTACTCTACACCTACCCTACACCTATCCAACACCTATCCAACACCTACCCTACACCTACCCTACACCTACCCTACACCTACCCTACACCTACCCTACACCTACCCTACACCTACCCTAAATCTACCCTACACCTACCCTACACCTATCCTACACCTACCCAGCACCTCTTATTCAATTATATTCCATTATACAGGTACACTGATTCATTTACTGCAAATGTAACTTTGTAATCCTATATAATGCCCCAAGATTTATATGGGATTACAAAGTTATCTAGCAGATGATGTATCTAGAAAACTGGGCCGAAATTGCAAAATGTTTTAGTTTTTCCTTGGTTTATATACTAAACACTAATTCCATTCTAAATTTGAAGCTTCTATGTCTGCTAGAAGTGCCTTAGAGTTTTGATGATCGGTCAGTCAGTCAGTCAGTGAGTGACAAAATAAAGAAACTTTGACTAGTTATAATTCATAAACTACTGGTTCAAATTGATTGAAATTTGAAATATACCGTATTTATACAATGCCTGCTTGGTTACTGAAAACTCAGGCTTCTAGTTTTATCCACAACGAAGTTATAGGGGGGTCGAAAATGGCCTGAACTGCTTCGAGAAAAGTATGGTACGGCCGTGCCGCTTTTTTGCTCGACTTGGCGGGGGCACTGCCGTGCCCCCAGATATCTGAAGAATAAATCTATCTGCCGCTTCATTTGCCAGATAACTGTTCTATTCGACTGATAGTTTGAGGCATGACGTTTATGACAAACAATTTTCAAAAAATCTTGAAACTGGCACAAAGTTCAACTAGTGCCATAACAAAAAAAGAAGAAGTAAATAATAGAATTGACATGACACTTTGACAGAAAATGGACAGAAAAGTCTGTCTTGCTCTAACGTTAGTCTAAGCAATATATTTGTTTCACCTCTCTGAAGATTGTGTCAGATAGTTATCAATGGAATAAATAACAATTGATAAATTGAAGAACAATAATGGACGTAGTTACACGAAAAGGATCCAATCCACAACATTGTCAAAAATGACTTACGTACACAAAACTGACCGCAAATAATACCAATCGTCCCATAAATATACTATTAACAATAAAAATGTTTTAATGTTTCTCACAAAACATAACACGTAAAATTATCTTGAAACAAATACCTATGAAGAAATATTTTGAACTTCAAACTTCAATATCTGAAAAGTAACTTTGTGTGGATTGGATCCTTTTCGTGTAACTACGTCCAATTATTCGTCCGATAAACAGTCATATAACTTTGTTCGTTAGATAGTTATTATATCATTTATCTGAGGATTGAAAAACCGGCCCTTAGACAAAGAACATAATTCTTGTACATAGCTAAAAATAGTTAACAAATAACATGATTTAACAAAAATATCACAGGTTAAGTGATCCATCACATCAAAATTGTTTTTTATTTTGCACTGCACCAATTTATATTTTTCGATCACACCACACTCACGTCTCACGTCACGCTCACTCACTGACCAAAAACGCAAATGAGTGCAAGCAGCGTCAGCCGCCAACATCAAAGTAGGCACATGTCTTGTTACTAGTAAACTTTACTAATTCATAGAAAAGTGATTGTAAACACTAATTGTAATGAGAAATAATAATTTACTCTTGTATGGAAAAACAAAACTCATTGTAATTACAAGTTCACGAATTATAGAAATAAGAATTACCTTATTAAAAATTATAGTCCATGGTGTTTACTCATTTAAGTAAAACTTATTTGTAATCTTTACTAAACTTTACCTCTTGATATTAGGACACTACTTACAAATTCAAGGAAAGTTTTATAATACATATAAAATTCTGCAATCCCAAGTACAGAATAATAATCCCGAAATTTAATAAAACCCTTTTGTAGGTATTATATAAAATGTTCTTAAAATTAAATTATTTTGTAATTTTTAATAAAAACACAGATATAGATAAAATTTGATATTTCCGCCTTTTAGAAATGTTACGACAATTTTTTTTTTCTCAGTGCACGTTTGCGTTCGATTATCTCGGGTTCTCTAGCGTCATATAAACTGAAATAAGCGTGATTAGCCGTCACCTAAAATTGTGTATTGACCTACTTAAACGCGGCTCATTTGGAAGAATTGTCCAGCCAGCCTGAGTCACATAAAAGAAGTCAGGTTTCTAATATTTTGTCCTACGCGCCCGAGTGTCGTACGTAATTTATAATACATATTACTTACATTTTCTGTAAGATTGTGTAAAATATTTGTATATATTGAAATATAGTACATTACGATACAAGGATCGTAGGTGGCATATTACAAACGAGGTGACTTTTGTAAGCCCGAGCCGCAGGCGAGGGTTTATAATGTCACGAGTTTGTTATAAAACCTAAGATCCGTGTGTTGTATGACGTTTACGTTTTTCAATACACTTGTGAGAAAACTGATAGTAAATAATAAAATTTAAATGGTTGTTAAGAAAGGTACATAACATAGTACCCTACAAAAGCTATGATACTACAGGTAAAATTGATCATGTAGAAGTTGTAAAAACTAACCTTTATTATATCACGCGCGGTTTGACTCATAAAACAACATTTAATGTAAAACAATTAAATGAAAATTTTACAAACTTGGCGCCAACTACAAACCGATAGTATGTTTCTTTTTTTATAAGCATAATTATATAAAAAGGCTCTGGCAAACATTCAAATAAATAAAAAAACAAATCAACGGCCCGTTACAGTCCACTGCTGGACTATAAGCCTCCTCCACTGTGGAAGGTTTTGCCAAAATCTCCACGCTTGGCAGGCGGGTTGGAGATCGCAGATTAATAGGTTACTGTATCAGAGAGCGCTGCTGCCCGTTCCTTGTTCAATGTGTAGTCCCTAAGTCGCCTCTTCTTCCTCGTCCCTAAGTCGATACCCACGGGAAGAGTAGGGGTTGGTGACAAAATGTATTCTACTCTGCCGTCACCACACGACCTCTACGATTTGATTCTTTGTTAAATCGACAAAATATTATTTTTATAATTAAAATATTACTGGCTGATAATATTTTTGATACAATTTGTTGAAATAAAAAAATATAAAATACTTTTCTCTTTATATGAATCGATTTAAATATTTTTTATTGTCAAAATGATCCTGGCTGAATAATAATTTTGAAGACCGTGGGAATTTAAAAAATTTTTTAATAAAATCGCACTAGTGCGGTAAAACGCATTTACCGCACAGTTTTTACTGCCTTCGTAAGTTCAATTTTCGAGCAAGGTGTATTGAAAAATAAGTAAATGAATACATCTACGGTATCTCTAATTCGTAAGTGTGTAATGTGTCAACCCTAAACTTGCGTCTGTTTGCGCTCTGACACCTTGTGATTAATCGGTATTTATTCACTATTCACTGCTATCGTTACTAACGCGTTATTTTCGTCATAAATTCTTTTAAAAAGAAATTTAGTCACTTATTGCTAATTTATTGACTCGTATTCATGACAAACATCTAGCGTTGGTCTATAATTTTCGTTCCTGTAATTGAGTTAGTGGCCGGGCACATAACTTTATTAGATAATTACAGTCTGTATTATTAAGACGGAAATAAAGAAAAATCATTACGTACCTTACTTGTACTTTTGCTTCTCACAACAATGTGAATAATTAAAAAAATGCGAAAACAAATCTGTTCGGTTTTTTTTTATAATCTAATGGACCGATTTTCATGTCACCTAGTTATGTAACTTATCATAAGGTTGACACTGGATACTTCGATATAAAAGCTGCCGTAGAAGATTGTTTTTCACTCGAGGAGGTCCTGCCATAAAAATGCTCCATATCAGATAAGGCACGACGAGTAGCCAGTTTGCGGGCGGCGCCAATGCCAACCTCGTCACGTGACCAAGCATTACAAAAGCCATTTCCTGTGCATACTATTTCTGTACGCGGAATTGTTTACTAATTACGAACCGAGAAAGAAATAGACGGCAGAGCGGCTGCGCTTATATTTATCTCGGCCTATTTTCTAAGAAGTCGAGAAATGGGTCAGTGGGGTTGTCCAACGCTCGGAGTCTTATCGCTGGGAATGCGTGGGATTACACATGTCTTTGATTGTTTGCCGTCCTTGCCCTACAGAGCCCCAAACTTCTAATGATTTGTAAATAAATTAGGCCTTTATTTTCATACATTAATTCGCCTTTCCCTTGAATGTTAGTAGATAAGCAAAGAAGTTATTTTTGATCCAATGCCAGATAGAACCAATAACATCACGAAAATGCTCTCGTTTATATTCCGTTTGATATTGTTTCCCACACAATCAGCAGCCCTGGATAAGAATACGATTTATCGACTCTGTATAAATCTTGCTACATTCTTACTTTGTACTCTCCATTTCGTTTTAGGTAAGAGACATTCTTATTTTTATAGGACCTATCGTTACTTGCACGCCCCTTCAGAAAAGCTACCTGCCGTAATAAATATTACTATTCAACAAAACACAACGTTACAATAATTCGTGTTGGCATTAGATAGGAACGTTACATTTGTTTACATTCATTTAACATTGGCGAATAAATTGCGCGGAATCGTGATGATTAATCTAATATAGCACCTTGAAAATTTACTAGGTCTATCGAAAATAACAATGGAGAATCGTGTTGACTGTTGGTTGGATTGGAGGGTGGGGTTCTGTGCCTTCGGCTTTCCCAAAGACCAATTTGTTATAAAGGTAGAGGCCGGATAAAAAAAAAGTATAGGCGGTGATGCTGGTGTGTTAGCGGTGAGTGGTCCGCGAGGCCAGCCGGGGCGGCCAGCAGCAGCTGAGCGCGCGGCCGGGTAACAACCTCGGCTAAGGTAGCGCGGTCGACGACCGCCGCTCGTCATCTTCGCTCGTTCCAATTAGTGCGTCTAGGTGTAAGTATTTATAGCGGGCCCCCGATATGGGCCTCTCTTGTCCGCGTTTACACTCGCGCACTTATTTGCATTGCGATCGCTGAAGTTGCTCCACCTGAGCGCATGCGCGCAGACCGCTGCACTTTGTTTTTGCGTTCAATGTCAGTGTCTCGTCTAATTTTATCGCGGCTTGCTTACTATGCGTAACTATCGTGTTTGATGAAGCCAAAACAAGGTTTGTTTTTATTATTCGCCACCCAAAATATTACGATAAACGCATTGAACGTATTTGTCACAAGCTGTGCAAAACAGCCAAACACTACTGTTTGGCTGTTTTGCACATTTGTAAAAAAAATGAAATTTATGTGCTACGTCCATTATAAAACGAAAACCGCGTAGCCCCTCCCACGCCTTCCTCAATGCTATCCAAACAAAATAAATATAAACAGTTGGGTACAGTTGGAGATCATCGACAGTATTAGTAGATAGGTGCACCGGTTGCCTGGCGTTGGTCTGGCTTCCTTGAAGCTGGGGTGTGAGAAAGAGTGTTGACATGATTGTTCACATGGATGGTTTGGTAGTACGAGGAGGGATCAAAAAGTAGTGAGAACGACATACTCCTTGGTAAGAAAAAAAAATACTGGCAGGCATATAGCTCAGATACATATTTGTAATATTAATAAAGAAAAAAAATCTTCGATTCTCTTTTGTTTTTTTCTGAATGTAGTCATTTGTTTGCTTCGTGTCGAAACGTGTTCTCGAAAATGGAGAAAAACGAAGTGCGAGCCGTTATTAAATACCTCTGTTTAAAAAAGTTAACGACTCAAGAGATTCATTGCGATTTGGAGGCAACATTAGGAGAGTCTGCTCCGCCGTATACTACTGTCGCAAGGTGGGCTTCTCAATTTCGAGTAGGGAGAACGAGCACGGAAGACGAACATCGTTGCGGCCGTCCATCGACGTCAGTCACCCAAGAAAATGTTGCGAAAGTCGAGAAAATTGTATTGAGCGATCGAAGAGTTACCATCCGATACTTAATTCAAGAAACGGGCATTTCATATGAAAGTATTCAATCCATATTGAAACAATCTTTGAATATGAGAAAAGTTTCCGCAAGATGGGTGCCGAGAATGTTAACCGACAGTCAGAAACAAAATCGACTTGACATTTAGAAGATATTGTTGGAGAAGTTTCAAGAAGATTCTGAGAACTTTTTGTCTCGTTTCGTAACAATGGACGAAACGTGAGTCCATCATTTTGATCCTGAGACAAAACAGCAATCTTCGCAATGGAAACGGCCATCATCACCGACCCCGAAGAAGTTTCGTGCCGTGGCATCGGCTGGCAAGGTTATGGCCTCAATATTTTGGGACTCAGAAGGGATATTGTTGATTGATTACCTGGAGCATGAAACCACTATTACAGGCCAATATTATGCAGCTTTAATTCCCAAGTTGAGGAATGCCATCAAAGAGAAAAAAGGAGAGGGAAACTTCGAAGGGGCGTGCTGTTTCATCACGACAACGCACCCGCGCACAGGTCAGCAGTTGCGATGGCTGCCATTCAGCAAGCTGGCTTCGAATTGGTTGATCACCCCCCTTATTCACCAGATCTGGCGCCTAGCGATTTTTATCTGTTCCCTAAATTGAAAGAATACTTAAGGGGAAACAGTTACGAAGACGATATCGAGGTGATGGATGCCGTGGAGAGCTTTTTGCAGGACCAAGACAAATCTTATTTTTTAAAGGGATTGAAGCCTTGGAAAAGCGCTGGACTTGGTGTGTAGAGAGACTCGGAGACTATGTAGAAAAATAAATTATTAAGTTATCAATAGTCATTATATTCTATTTCATTCTCACTACTTTTTGATCCCTCCTCGTATTGGCACGTATTGGGGCGAGGTAAACGCGCCACCGCGTCACGTCCTCGTCACGGCGAACACGCTTTTCGTCGCTATTTCCGCAACAAGTGTTGTTTTGCGGAGAGAGGCCCGCGCGGGCGAGCCGCGCCGAGCTCCGAGCGCCGTCTCGCCAGCAGCGCTCACGCCACCAACTCAGCACTTCTCCTTCCTTACACCAGAAGATTATAAATAAACAACACCGATGATAGGATAAACATGCCATCGAAACTACTACTGTGATTCTTGAATTGAAAAATCTAGATAGGATAATCATTATTATAATAATATTAATATTTGTCCCGATATTATTCTCTATTGTCTTGGCGGCTTGATTTAGCGGAATATATTCAGCTCAATTTCCTCTTTGTTGTATTTACACTAATCGAAACAAACATAAAGTGATATTATAAACAGTATTTTAAAACACAGTTTTCAGAAGCTAAGCTGGTGCATCAGAAGCTATCTAGCAGCTATTAAATTGAATTGAATGTGACGTCATATGCCAGTGCTCTCTTGCAGAAGTCATAGTATAGTAACTAGGACTGGATTATACCTACTACGATACATATAATTCCCGCGCAAGACGAACGCAAACAAATGGTTGGTGGGTGTCGTCGACCGTCGTCACCGGCGGCATCACTTTCGGGCTTCGTTGAAGCAACGGGACCGAAACGAAAGGTATTATTGTTTACTTAAACAAAATCACGAGTAATTTTCAGCGATCACCCGCGACACGTAATTTTCAGAACTTCATACACTCCAGTTGGCCCTAATTCAGACCTAAGGATCTAACGGTATTCTTCAAGCGAGCAATGTCAATGAATTGTGTTTTTTCTGTATTTTGATCTCTTCCTTTTCAATTTTGTCTTGTAGATAATTTTCCGTCCGTGTTGTGTGTAGACAAAACTAGAGGAGACGTCACTGTCAGAACCTATGTTGATATTGCTGACGTATGTTGTTGTCTAACTAGATACACAAAGTAGGTAATGCGGCGCGGACCCTTTTTATTTTGTGCTAGATACGACAAAAAATATTGGTGGCATTCTTTTTTTCAGGACCTCCTCTTGGGTTGCGTATTTACTATTTAGTAAAATGAAAATTATCTTGAATGCTGTATTTATTTATAAATATGGTGTCGTACATGCTTACACAGGTCAAATTGCCTCAATGTAGGCTATCACATTAATATTATAAATATCAAAATATATTTGGATGTTTAGATGTTTGTGCTGCCTTCACGCTTAAAGTACTCAACGGATTTGGATAAAATAATGGAGATAGTTTGTAACCTGGATTAACACATAGGACACTTTTTACGGAAAAAGTATTATTCTAACGGGAAAATCCTAAAATTTGCCAGCGTAGCCGCGGGCGGACCGCTAGTAAGGTGTAAATAAACATGTCACTTGCTATCGAAATCTTTAGAAAATTAAGCAACTATCTTGTTTAGGAAAAAAAAACACAAAAGTTTATGAAGGTAGCAAAACTTAACTACTTGTTGTAAGTTCGTTTTAAGTCTTTGCATTTATGTGGTTTGGTTTGGTTTGCGAAAACAGCTTTTCGTCGCAATAATGAGACACGTTTTAAATAATTTCGGTTGACTGGCATGTTTCTTACCTACGCAGTTGAAAACGCTTTTTCAAATTAACTATGCGTCGTCGTCGTTTGTCGCACTTACTTTATTGCGCATGCGACGTCCATTATTATTCAGAGCGTTCACGCGAGATCGCGCCCTAACTTCCACGGCGGCGGCGGCGACCGTGCGAGCTACGATAAAAAAACAACATCATTTAAGTTCCATTATCCTATTCTTTAATATTCCATTAAACACCTAACTATTTACACCAATGTAACCGGTAACAGAGCCGTCGTCGTCGTGTCGGCAGATCGGAAAATTGCTAATCTGCAATTAATTAGGAAAACATAGACGACGCATTGACGGGTTTTATAAAAAATCTGCGTTAAATAGAAAGGAATGTGACCTTGTACGTCACGTGATGCACAAACATGCACGTGGACTTTTCTATTAACTCGTTGCCATATTTTTAATGATTATCATCAATGACACTGTATATATGTCGTGGCCATATCGTAGAATTGATCACATCATGAAATTTTCGATCATTTCATGAAATGTGGACATTTCATGAAATTTTCACTGTCCATTGGCCACATCATGATGTGCCTTGGCCAGATCAATGATAAGAAATCGTTCAACTAAAACGCAGCTACTTCATGAAATGGTCAAGATTATTTGATCATATCGTAAAATTATTACATTTATTGCCGATAGATGCGCTGGAAGCACTTTGTTTATGTACCAACATGGCGGCTGCGTTATTTCTCGCAGTGAAAAAGTGAATTATTCGTTATTAAAATGAGGAAGAAAAAAAGAGTTATGATGAATAAGTACTCTGAAAATGTCTGTCGGACTTAGAGAACAATAAGTACCAAACAGTAGCGTGCCTAGGGTCTAACGACAGGGCAAGCCGAGATTTTCGTCGGGTTTGATTTTTATTTGACAATATTACAAAACATGAGAGAAAGTATTAATTATCCTCTTTGCATGAGAGCATATCCGCGTGTTTCTACGAGTTTAATGCCATTAGCTAAGAATCGAAATGATATTTTATGTCAGTCGTAATCAAGCTCTATCTGTTGCATTCGAAACTTTTTTTTTATGGCAAAAAAGACATGCAAAACCAACAATTTCATTAATAGAAATGGCCATCCAATAAGTTTTTACCCGAATATATTATTTAAATTGCTTTTTAGACTTACTTGATTAAGAAATGCACAAATCCCGTGTTTTGGCGAAAATATGAGCTGCTTTTTATCGGCAAAGTTCATTAACTTAACATTAACCTCCACTTCTTATAAAACCTTTCACTCATCACGACAAGGAACAATAATATTACACATATTTTTGCCACTTAGTAAAATAAAGCACTCTAATAAAGCAAAAATTAACCAATAAAATTATAACCTGCAATCAACAATGTAAACAAACAAAACGCGGCTCATTGTTTTTGCTCGACTTGCAACTAACGTCGGGTCGTCCTCGGACGGCCCCATGCCATGACATGCCATGACATGGCCCTACATCATGAAATGCGACCATTTCATGAAATGATCGAAAATTTAATGATGTGGTCAATTCTACGATATGGCCACGACATATACATTAGGTATGTAAGTACGTTGAATATATTATCCATGAAATATTTTAGAACTTGTTACTCTTACATACGTACGTTCCTTTCAAAATGTGCGTTTTGAGGAAAACAAATTGATAACACGCCGTCAAGTCTAATGTACGATTTTTTCGGGGAAAACACGTTCAGAACCTAGGCGAAGTATCGCAAAACACACCACAATCATAGACAGATACACAACACTAGGGGCACACAACTTTCAAAATTGCAAAATTTTCCGGAGTTGGTTTTGACCTTCGCTGGCACAGACCATAATTAAATTAATAATATTTGTTTGCTGCTCAATTCGGACGATAATTTTTCCCACATAACGCACGAACGGTTGACCGTTTGTATTCTTATTCGGAAACCGGTCGTTGCTTGCGCGCGTTGGCGGCGGCGGCGGTGGCGGCGCGTGGAGCGGTGAAAGGCTTGCAATCTGCACCGCGGCATTCCGAGCGCATTCCTCGGGCGAATGACCCACTGCGGCCTCCAGCCTCCACCAGCAGTCTCCGGTATTTAACCAGTATCACTATCTCAATTATAACAACGTAAACAACTTCCACAACCGCTCAACTCCACTGCGCGCAGCCGGCGACGGCAGCGGTGTATGAAAATAAAAATTATTGCATCTGTGTTATTTTTACGCGTTCCGAACCTAGGTTTGTTTCTGTTTTTGATAAAACGTTATTGCTTGTCATAGGTTGCTTTATCGAAATGAAATTTCAAAAAAATATGGCAGCCAGTACGGAACGGACGGGACTCGCGTAATTTAGAAGTTATGGCTGGTTTACACGTATTAAGTTGTTTAGTAGTTAACTAAATTTTAACTTAATTTTAAGTAAATTAATGCGTGTAAACAGCGAATTTAGTAGTAAGATGCAAGTTAAAATTTAGTGTGCAAGTAAACAAGTAGATTAGAACTTTTTCTATTTTTCGGGTAAGTTGGTGGGCGTGGCCTGTCACTTGACACATTTGGAAAGGCGCGATTTAGTTAATTTTAAGTTAAATGCGAAGTGCGAAGTTAAGTGCGAGTGTTTTATGTTTCTTTTTTGGATATATTTTAATATATAGTATTATATAGATATAGAAACATGGTATAAAAACATTAATGATTAATATAAAATTAATATTAAATATTAATCATTAAAAATAATAATAATATAATATAAAAAATAAATAATAAATAAATAAAAAAATAATAAATATTAATTATATAAATATTTTATTATACTTTATTATTTTATTTATTATATTTATTACAGATTTGAATTCGCTGTTGATCGTCCATCTTGGGCTAACTAAAGAGCTTAACTACTAAAATGACGTGTAAACACTTACTTAAAATTTAGTAGCTTAAAATTTAGTTGCTACTTGACAACTTAATACGTGTAAACCAGCCATTAGGGTCGGGCTACGCTGATCGACGACACGGCGCGATCGACGGTTTCCTTTTGTAAAGTATGGAAATCCTTTCACCGCGTCGTCGTCGCGTCCACGGAGGTCGCGTCAGTCGCGTCGATGCGAAAGGATTTCCTTACTTTGCGCGCGTTTTGTATAGGCAAACCGTCGTCGATCGCCGTCGATCATTGTGGCCCGACCCTAAATATAGATATAAAGTATTTTTTTTGTGTCGCATTACTATGTTGATTGTTCAATATTTTTGCTGATAAAAAACTAGATCCTTTAGTGTAGATCATTATGTATGAATGTATGTATGACAGAGAGTAAACGGCCGATATCGATCAAATGGCTTGCCAGTTTGGTACTGAACCCTAGACAGAAATATAATTCTTAAAGTTAATTTCTAAAAAAAAGAAAGACAACTTTTACACATTTTCTATTATTATCACATTCATCCGCCCTTATGTTACGTCGGTCAACGAATTATCTTATAGATATTGGTATTAAACGTCGTCGTCGTGATGTCACGCACGCTCACGCCCGACTCAAGTATACAAGCAAGTCAACTTAATATTTGATAGCCAACAATCGCGAAGATGGAAGTCGGACATTTGGCGAATGTAATGCGCAATAATGGCGTTGGAATGCCGCAAGCGAGGGGGTCCTGGGCCCCTTGCCCCCCCGAAGACGCGCGCCTCTCACTCCATGCGTTTCCGGGGCGACGACCGCGACCCGCGACCTTGGGCCCCCTTGCCAGCCCTAGCCGTGTTTTGCTGTTTTGCGACAAAGTCGCATAAATTATACAGCGCAAAGGCATTTTTTATTACTTTCCGTTAATATTGCCAATGGAATTTATTAGTGGTTCAGCTCTTCGCAAAGGCAACTAGTTTGTCGATTGATTAATGATATTCTAGATGGAACATAAATAAAAAGTGGGGCGTGTTTGAAAAGTTAATTCTAATATTTTTTTGTGATCCTCAATTTTATTTAAAAAATTAAGGCAATTCTTTAAATGAAAATCGCATTAGCGCGGTAAAGGATGCAGTTTATCAAGTCCTTACAAGTTTTATTTTTACTCAACCTGTTTTGCTTTTTCAATAAAAAAAATATTAAAAAATATCTATATTAGCTTTATATTATAGCTCCATCGTAATGTTTGCAGGTTTGAAATGTCTCATCTTATTCGTTATGGAGCGACACCCGCTGAGTAGAACTGCACGGAATGCTACCTACTTAATTCAAACATCACTTTCTATTTATTTCCTAATAAAAAACTAAAAGTTAAAGCAAGTAGTAGTAGATAATATGGAAGTTTTTTTATGCGTCTCTAATTCCCAGCTAAAAATAATATTTTAAAATACAATTTACGTTAGTTTGTACAAATCCATGCGGCGCGCGGCGGCGGTTTAAATACAAAAAGCCTTGAAATTTTGGGAAGACCAGAAAATTATTTTTACTTGATGAAAACCGTAAAAATTGACAAGATCAAGAAGGAATCAAGTGACACTCATTATCAAGGCTACAGTTGCTTCCAGGTAGGACGAATAAAAGCCATAGCTGTGTTTTCTGGCAAATAAGGAAATAACGTCATTTTATTTAATTGCTTCGTAAGGATAATTTAAAAGATAGGAGTAGTATTGAGTTATTCCACAGTCCACAACCTTTAATTTCTTCATAGGCCTTTGGCAGTTGGCAGGTCTCATTCATTACATATTTGTGATTTAGATAAAATATTAATGATTTTTCGTTACTATTATGTGGTACAAATAGTCTAGTTTTAGTTAGAAAATTCTAACTCACATCACACGTCACGGTCGCTGTCACGTTTTTTCTGTCGTCGTCGTCGTGTCGCTGTCAAGCCTATTTGAAGGCTATAAATGTGGAACTGATGACGCATCCGCCTTACACCCCAAACCTCGCACCCTGCGACTTTTTGTTTCAAAACATTAAAGACAAACTTAGAGGCACACGTTTTACGAGCCCTGAATCGGCGGTGAATGCGTTCCATAAAGCCATTGAAGAGGTCCCAAGGAAGACTGGTCCAACTGCTTTGTACAGTAGTTTCAGCGAATGAAAAATGCATTGATTGCGAGTTGCGAGAGAATATATTTTGAAAACATTAAATGTATCGTAAGTCTTATATATCTAGCCTTATTTATCAGAATCCAGAAACTTTCAGCATGCCCTAAGTATTTATTTTTTCACAACTGCCCCTCTACAATACGCGCGTAGACTTTCACTTTGTCTACACTTGCGTAGCCGAAGCACATGGCCGAAGCCTAAGTATGCATTTTAGCCAGGCTGGTGTTCTGTTCAGTGCACTAGATATGCGAGAAGTCGACAACCGACCTCACCAACCTTGCGTCAGAGTTAAGGAACGTCAAAGGCCTCTGACATGGTTCATTTATTGCTATTTCCCGTAGGTAATAGCCGGGACCAACGGCTAAACGTGCCATCCAGCAAAAGAAATAATAAAAAAGAAATTTCTTAATAGAAATTCATGTCGGACGATGTCGAAAGGGATGTTGTAACGCAGTACACGGTGTAAGGGCGCGTTGCGTAGGACGCGTCGAGGCTGCCTGCCGAGGACTTTTATTCTGGGAATGTAATAAAAGCGATGCGGCGCTACAGCGGCATCGGCCGGCTGCGCGTGACCTGCCTCCGAACCGGCCGATACTATTTCGTACTATTTATTTACGCACGCGACACGCTGATGTTGGAGCCATGGTGCCTCGTAGCTCGTAATCCGAAATCGACCCTCCATAAAAAGCAACGAAATGGAAAAAATCTGTAACAAATAAAATGCAATATTGCCGTGAAATGTAGGCACGGTTGCGGAAGGAAACGAACCATCCAATGCATTATGTAACGTTATGCGTGCAACATCGTACGTTTGAATAAACAGCACACAACATGCGTGTAAACACAGCGTGGATTCAATTTAGTTTCTCAAATGATGTCGTAGGGGGTTTAAGTCTATAATTAATATAGTTAGTACCTGGACGATCGCTCTTTGTTGGAGAACGTTCGGTCTAAAAAATATATATAGAAAATTAGATTTCTCTGTTTTATTTTTTATTTAATGAAATAAATTATATTTCAACCGATTTATTTGTACGTTATAAGGTACACACAAAATGTCATCCAAATCGGTTCAGCCGATTAGGAGGAGTTAGGTGACAAACACACGTACAGAAGAAGGATATATTATGTTATAGCTATATTAGTTTAATGTATTCGATTATGGATGACCCTACCTTTATAGCAAGTCATTATTAGAATCATAGTTATTGTTACCTATACGAGCCTATCTACGCAAAAAAAAACGTTGGTATTTAAATATACAATTCTGTAAAATGAATCTGAAAATATGCCAACTAGGCATGTATGTACTAAGAATGAACTCTTAATTGTTGCGATGTGAGGTGAATATGGTTAATATATCTTAGAGCGTTTACTCTAACCATTGTGCTAATCGACACGCTTATAGCACTTAAGAAATAAGGTGGTCTACATGATGTTACAAATCTTTTTGACACGGGTTGAAAATACCAAAGTAATAACAAAGACACGTCACGGATAATGTAGTACAAACTGACGCTACTTACACTTTTCGTCAAAACACAGATTAAATAACTTAACCATTAAAAATATTACAGATATATTTTCACATTTATAATATTAGTGTGATTAGCTCATGAATATTGGTTTCAAGTTAATTTGATATTTTTTTTACAAATAAGTTAAATCTGGATGGGTGTGATGTTTGATGATGTTACCCAATTCCGCTGTAGCTGTGGTTAAGTAAAGTACTGACTAGGCAGCAATTTTTTTTTATGGATCATTAACACGAAAGAATAGGGAATCGGACTGTTCCTAAATTTACCATATTTTATGAATTATTTTTAAAATATAGATAAGTAGCAGACGATTCGCGAAGAAAAAAACAGAATCAGTTGAAAAACGAATTTACAGTGATTTTTTAAAGTTTCAATAATATGGTTGTCTCTTTCAAAAACGGTTTTTTGTATGGAGATTATACGGCGTTACTAACAAATGACGTCACAAGTGGGTATGTGCCTCTCTGTCTAATCTTGAGTTTCAAACCTTTATAACTCGGTCAATTTTAAAGATAGAGCAAAAATTATTTTATCGATAGCAGAAACTAAGAAGTTTGGATTTATAAAATAAAAAAGTAGTTCGATCCTTTATTGACTTATGTAATAGTTTAACTTTGCTAACGTAGTACTCTCGTCAATGACACTTGTTCCGTCGCGTAATGCAGCATTCTAGCATTCTACTCGTAATTAAATCGTTCCCCAGTTAGTAGCGTGCCTAGGGTCTAACGACAGGGCAAGCCGAGATTTTCGTCGGGTTTGATTTTTGTTTGACATTACCTACAAAACATGAGAGAAAGTATTAATTAACCTCTTTGCATGATAGCATATCCGCGTGTTTCTACGAGTTTAATGCCATTAGCTAAGAATCAAAATGATATGTCAGTCGTAATCAAACTCTATCTGTTGCATTCGAAACTTTTTTTTTATGGCAAAAAAGACATGCAAAACCAACAATTTCATTAATAGAAATGGCCATCCAATAAGTTTTTACCCGAATATATTATTTAAATTGCTTTTTAGACTTACTTGGTTAAGAAATGCACAAATCCCGTGTTTTGGCGAAAATATGAGCTGCTTTTTATCGGCAAAGTTCATTGACTTAACATTAACCTCCACTTCTTATAAAACCTTTCACTCATCACGACAAGGAACAATAATATTACACATATTTTTGCCACTTAGTAAAATAAAGCACTCTAATAAAGCAAAAATTAACCAATAAAATTATAACCTGCAATCAACAATGTAAACAAACAAAACGCGGCTCATTGTATTTGCTCGACTTGCAACTAACGTCGGGTCGTCCATGACGTCACATGGCAAGGCATGCCGGGCTTCTCGAGTCCATACTAATAGCTGTTTTTATTTTCTAAACGTTGGCATATTTTGCGCTCTGATTTCATACAAATCGGGCTTGCAAGGCATGCCCCATTAAAGCCCACGGGTGCGAGCGAGACGGCCGGCGGCGCGGCGTGGAGACGACTACGGAGCCGATAATGTACGACCATGATAAAGGCCGGCCGGCCCGATCTTTCAAGGCCAAAATTGTACAGCCCGATAATTCGAGTACATTGTACTTGAATTGAAAATTAAATGGCGCGCAATTTAAAAAGTGGTATTAAAGATTGGTTCGGTGTTAATTATTATTTCGTATATTACGTTGTTTGTTAGCCTGTTACGCTAGGGCATGCCGGGCTTTTGGGCTTGTATGGTGGTCCCGCTACTGCCTGTTAGGTTCCTTAATTACGAATTACCATTCTATGAACATTGAAGTAAACGCTTTTCAGAGAAGTGTTTTTTCTGCGGTCCATTAAGCTTTGAAACGCAACAAATTAAACCCTGATAAAAAAAAAACTTGTATTTTTTTTTGTCCCGATCTACAACCCAAAATTCCGATTTGTTTTAACCTTCTGCCCCGATTTAAAACAAATCAGACCTGGCAACACTGCAATTAATTAAAACAGCTAAAATAGTACATTGTTATACGAGGGGTGAAAGTAACTTATTTAGCGCCGAGACGGGGTTTGGGGCCTGAGCGTAGCGAGGGCCCTAATAGTTCGAGGCACTAAATAAGTCTTTAACCAGAGGTAAGCACTGTGCTTTTCATTACGAATACAAGGAAAGTAAAAATAAAAACACGAATTAGCTAAAGAAAAAATGAGTGACTTCCATATCTGAATCAGATGAACTCATTGTAAACAAAACCATACAACTCGAGAAACAAATGATAATCGGATTGTTGCTTTCCCGCCTATTTTTTATTTTTTGCTGTGGCCGTGCCGGCCAGCTTTTGAGCCATTATTTTTAATTTCCATCATTGAAAAATATTAAATATTTTGCTCAAATCTATTTTATTTTAAAGAAATAGTTGAAAGTTAATTATAATAAAGTCATTTAAAAATATATATTCTTCTAAACTTAATGTTATTTCAATTTAATATTGCGCTGTAATTGAGTGGCTGTATAGAAAGAAGAACATAGTTCAATAGAAATGTGAAATTAGAACCAGTTTTTTTTTTATAATAATTTGCCAGAATGAATGAATGACAGCTGTCAGTTGAAAGTGATTCTCCCTCCGGGCTGAAAAGTATTACCTTCAATCCGCTCCTCAGGCAACTTCCGAACTACTTTCAGAGTATGAGTAATGAAAATACTTTTAAATATTTAGTTAGTGTAAGTGTAGTGTAGTTTTAAATATTTACCTGAAATAAGTACAGTATATAAATGTATTGATATATTAATCTAACAACATCAAAATGAAAGTTTGTAAAAACCGTAATTTTGAGCTAACGTAGTTTGTAAACGCACCAAAGCGGCTGATTCCATCTGTCAAATGAACGTAAACAACTTTCGTGCAGTGTTAATTTAAGTGAAAAGACAAAACAACAGCGTTACAGTACCTTTCATCACACAAACTAAAAGCCGTGCTAAAAGTTTTGTACATTATGTGGAACTTCATTACATTCAGTTTGTGTCTTTGCTCAGCTTATGGCTATATTTATTAATCTTACTCATTCATTATAGTTGAGTAGTATTTTTTACGCTTTTTTGTCAGAAGTTATAAATTACATTATACTAACATTAATATCGCCTACAATGGATAATTTGTCATTCCAACTAAACAAATGAACCATTCGTGTAGGCACAATATGTTGATCACGTTATTTATATTGGTATGATATTATGTTAAGTTTAGAAATATTTGTATGATAACATGTGTGATGTTCTTATTTTATTAACCATTATTAGTACCAACCATGAGCAAACTTGTCCTGTTAACTTTAACGTTGAAAATGGTTTTTACCCTTGAACAGTAACAGTTACTATTCATAGTATAGAGTTTGTCACAGAGCCTAGAGCTATCAATCAAGCAATCAATCAATCAATCAGCCTATTGCAGTCCACTGCTGGACTTAGGCCTCCCCAAGGGTACGCCAAAGCGCACGATCACCCGCTTTCCTCATCCAGCCACCACCAGCGACCTTCCTCAGATCATCAGTTCACCTGTCAGGGGGGCGTCCTATATTACGTTTCCCGAAACGCGGTCTCCATTCGAGGACCCGTCTGCTCCAACGCTCATCGGTTCTGCGACAGACGTGGCCAGCCTGCTGCCACTTCAGCTTGCTACATTTCTGGACGATATCAACCACCTTTGTCCTCTGCCCTCGGATTTTATCCCGTAGCGCACATACCAAGCATAGATCTTTCCATAGCTCGCTGAGTGATATGGTGGGCCAGCTTCACCGTCATGTTCCACGTCTCGGCTCCGTATGTCAAAACGGGTAGGACACACTGGTTATAAACCTTGCTTTTCAGGCATTGCGGTAGTGGCGACGAGAAGATATGAGCCTAGAGCACGTCTTCAATATCTTTAGCTTTGTAAGCCCAACCAGCCCAAGCGAAAGGGATTGGGCGCTCGAATAATCGTATTTCTATTTCCGTATTAGGTAACTGATATTCAAGTGCGTAGGTGTGGTATCCAGTATTTTCAACATAACTGTGATTCATATATTTATTTTTGAGCTGAAAATGTGAATTTTGTATTGAAATACCTCCTACGAAACCAGAAAACTGAACTCCGAGATGAGCTTGATACAATATGCGCAACTTTGTTACACCTACTTTATTTAATCTTCCGAGACTTTGTTAGGGATGATGGGTTAGCCAGAATATATCATTTAAAGCATGTACGCGTACATATACGCTTCGCTAGCCCTGTCTTTATCATTTTCGCCAGATAATTGAGAAAACCAGATCTTCGCGAAAATCTTAGGACGTTCGCGCGGATCGTACATCATGCAGAAACACTGTGTGTTACTATTTGTGCTATCCTGATGTTCGGGGCTGGTTTCCGGCGACCCTGGCGTGACCAGTTTTCATTTGTGCCGTGCCAGTCGAACAGACGGAGTTTTACGATCGTGACCCGAATGATGGTGCCTTAGTCTCTCTTCATTGTCGCATTATCATTGCTAACATCGATGTCGAGCTATCGATATTGATGTTCTACTCGTTTGATTTATTGCCGCGATGTCTTGTACTGATCGAACACTACAACTACATAAATCTCTCATTAATCTTTGTTTAGTCGGCAAATAAAGGCGAATATATTTAATTAAAATCAACATAAATAAGGACTTATAGACATTATGTAATTCAGCAACAAAGCAGTTAAGTACGTTATACTTAGCTATTTTTTTTGTGGATATAAAACTACAAAATCGTGCGAATTAACTGTCACGTAAATTCGCTATGATGGCAACACCAAATCTACATGCATATTCACACAGGTGCTATTCAGATGGGTGCTCTAAGTGGAATACATCGCAGTGATTAGTTGTGAAAGCACAGAAAGTGATTGATTGTTTGAAACGTTCCATTTATAAAAACTTGAAAGGGCTAGATTATCTAATACAAGAAGTAGCTGTTAAAGCATCCATCATCTATAAATATTGTTTTTTTCCGACACGCTCGAAAATGTGATCATTACTGCCAAAAATCAGTACGCGAAGTAACTCAATTTTTTGGACGAAATATTTCCCCATACAAAACAGCGGCCAGCAATGTGCCCGTAAAGTAACTTACGTCTAGAAATTTCAATCTATTTGAGTCATTTTAACCTCCCGACGCAAAAAAGAGGAGTGTTATAAGTTTGACCGCTATGTGTGTCTGTCTGTGGCACTGTAGCACTTAAACGGGTCAACCGATTTAGGTGCGGTTTTTTTTATTTGAAAGCAGGTTTTCTAGCGATGGTTCTTAGACATGTTTCATCAAAATCGATTCAGCCGTTTCAAGGTCATCAGCTCTTTTGTTAACTGCGGTAGGGTTCTTAGACGCATAATGTGTATTTACTTTTTACTTTCGAAGATACGTGTGACCTAAAATTTGAAACACCCATGTATGCTGTATAACTTTGCATGATGATGAAATTATTGATCTGATGCTGCAGCCAGGATATCCAGAACACTGTACACTTTAAAAAAAAAATAGCAGATATGTCGTGTTTGGATTCGTTTTGCTCCGTATTTGATTCTACATACATTGCAGTGGTGGCAACACGATGAGCTGATGCTGCAGCCAGGATATCCAGCACTCTAGTACACTCTTGAAAAAATAATAGCCGATATATCGTGTTTGGATTCGTTTTGATCAGTATTTGATTCTACATACAATGCAATGGGGGCAACACGATGAGTTGATGCTGTAGCCAGGATATCCAGCACACCAGTACTCTCTTAAAAAATACTCTCCAATCTGATAGTGATCCTTTTAGATATAACTGTACTAATATATCATAATTTCTTTTGTAATTTAGTTTAACAATTTATAAAATAAAAAATAAATTTAAAATTTAGAAACCCCCGAAGCAAAAAGAGCAAAAATTTAATAAGTCAAAATAATACTCTATTGTTGAGCCATCAAATTCGATTAAGTAACACCTATATACGAGTATTTTAATTTTATTATAGAAATTGATGGATTGCACGATTTGGTTTGCTCGTTGAAATGACGCTATAATGTCACGTCGGGGTACCGTCGGTCGGGGATTCGCAGTTACTCAATCGAATTTGATGGCTCAACAATAGATATTATTTGTGACTTTTTAATTTTTGCTTTTATTGCTTCGGGGGTTTTTAAATTTTAAATTTATTTTTTATGTTCTAAATTCAAATTTTATATGAATCGTACACGCATCGTAGGTATTGGAGTTGGCTGTATGCTCTGTATGACACTGGCATAGAACAAAAAAAAAGAAAAGCATGCAATATGGCGGTTTGTAATTTTCGTCTCTTTTATTTTTATCGTACTATTTTCTTATAGTATATTTATCATGATGAAGTTAACTAATCATTGAATTAGGGAAATATTATAACAATGAATGGTTTAAGAAGTTAAAGTAAAGGTTAAAGTGATAGAACTTATAAGTTTAGAACGATACAAGAAGACATCTAAATCCAAGGTACCTACCACAATATTTTTAGTATTTTATAATTTCCTCGCATATTTCAGAGAAAAGTACTATACGAGCCTCGGCCGCAATAACTCTTGCAGGACTCGTACACAATAAAAGTGCCCTCGTCCACCAATAACTAATTTTGCGGCCGCGGCAGTAATGTACTATTATTACCTTCCGATAATCCACATAAGGTGATCTTAAATATCCTCACGTTTATGATGATGTATAAGCTTTGCCCCAACACCTTGTATTTCACGCTTATCCCACCTTATTACGTATTCTTGCAATATCTTTGTCGACAAATCCTTAGAAATATTAAGTTAAAAGTTATCGCTCTTGTACGCGACTGCTTTTCGGGGTCCCAGCGCAACGATATGAAACGATAAAAATGTGCCTGTAAAGTATTGTTTATGGATTACATTATACTCGTATCATGAATTTCTTAAAACCCGTGGTATTTATAGTATTTTTTTATATTACAGTTGTTTTTTACTGATAAAATCAAATTATTAAAAAATACAAGTTTGATTAGGTAGGTTTTGATACAATAAAGCAAATACGACATAATGTACGTAAGAAAGAGTGGCTAGAAAGAATATAGATAGATAAATCAAATACGGGCGTCGGGCATCTTAGCTGAACTTTATATTGGTAACTGTTCCAACAATCAACAAAACATTGTCTATTGATGTTAGGATCAATCACTGCATTTACATTGTGATTGTGACTGTATTTAGCGAATTTTAGTGCTGCCATTATTTAAAACGAATTCATTAACACATTGCGCTCAATTTTACATGCTCAACAAAATCCTACCCTTTCGATTATTCGCTTTTAAATAAATAAAATTAATTAAATAATCTAAATAGTAAAGTATATTTCATTCATTGTGGTCAAAAGACATGAAAAAAGGTTTTTGGCAAACATCATGAGTGTAGTAACTTCAGAATTTTCCGTTACGTGGTCAAGTCAATAGAGTGAGTAAAGTGTGTGTCTCCATGTTTGTTTATTTCCCTTCTATTTATAAATAAAATGATCAAATATTTCATAGGGTAGTTCAATGTATTCAAAATAAATTATTCTACTCTACCTAGAAATGCCGACTTGAGTGTGTGCGATATTACTTTAGTTAGTTAGGTAACTAGGTATTAGCCCTGTTAGATGGTTCTATTTATTCAGTGGGTAGGTACTACCTTAATTAACGTTTTTAGAAAATAGTTGATGATCTCATAAAAATTTCGATGCTGTACTATTTCTTTATGATCGTTAGTTTGCCTCTAAAAATTTGTCAAGCTTTTATCTATAGGACCTTTCATTGTATTAATAACGCTTATTTTCATTATTGTTGTTGCTATAGTATGGATATTACTATTTTTTTATTTTATTCAACCACGTTCTATTTGCTATTTTATTCGTAGTAAAGCAGGAACGAAGTGAATGTTGTAGGACAGGTTGTGGTGTGATCGCTAAAATAGAAGTTTTTAATATAATTAATAGTTTTTTCCTTTCATGGGTTTACTTGTTGGTCTTTGGTAATTTGCTTCCTGTTTAAAATCATAATACATAGGGCACACTGAAAAATCTGCGCCCCGGCCGCTCATAAAATGTTTGAATTTCGGTTGTTATATTTTTTAAACATAAAAAACTTATAAACAAGTACATTGATAAAAAAAATCGGGAAATCGCGTGTCAATTGCTTTTTATCACAAATTGAAGTTCGTCGTGCTAAACAAAAAATGGAATTAACGCAAAAAGCAAGACCGCACTGCTCGTCTTTAAAATGTCTTTGGGAGGAAAGCACCTCTTGAGCGCCGTAAGGCGTTGTTGGTGCGCAGAATTTGATTGTGGCCGTGTTTCTCTCCATGATGAAATTCATGAAGGTCGGCCCTCAACTGCGATCACTGAGGAAAATGTGCCTACTGTCAGGCAACTAATTGAAGATAACCGGCGTATCACCTATGAGGAATGAACCAAATTCCAAAAACCTTACATCAACATTTTAAAGTTAGTAAATTTTCTTGCCGCTAGATTCCTCACGAACTCACCCCTGAGCAAAAACGGACTCGTCTTGATTGGTGTAAAAAAAAAATGTTGTTAAAGTATGTACGATCACGGACGTTTCAAAAGCTGTGTATAACATTGTGATAGGAGATGAAACGTGGATATATTATTACATGTCGGAAAGAAAGCAACAGTCTTCTGTATATTATGTATTCGAAGGTGACAGCAAACTAACAAAGTTGAGGCAGGCGAGAAACGTGGGCAATTTTTTTTTCTCCCGGACGACGCGAACGTGTCCTGTCTGCACGAACCCACTTGAAGAACACAAGATAGTTAATGCGGTGTACCGCATGGTGGTGTACCACCATTTGTTTGCCAGTGTCTTTGAAAAATTTAGGGAAAACCGACCAAGAAGTCGCATCCTATTGTACTATGACAATGCTAGATGCGACGACTGTGGAGTTTCTTCGGTGAGCTCTTCTCCACAGATTCCGCCATTGTGTTAGTGAACTCACCCAAAAAAATGTAATGACGCATCTAAGTGATGTAATAACATCGTATGGAAATAAATAATTTTTGATTTTTTTTTTTGCTTCGGCAATCGGCGCACTTCGGGAACAAGACCAAGTAATTTTTGGCTACTGAAAAGGTAGAGCTAGTGACCCATCCCGCACATAGTCCAGACCAGACCTGGCATCATGCGATTTCTTTATTTTCCCAAAAATTAAAGATTTGATGAGAGATATGACATTTGCGGGGCCGGAAGAGGCCGTGATAGCTTTCAACCAGCACGTGAAAAGCATGTCCTTAAACCAATGGTCCTCATGTTTTCAAAAATGATTAGACCAAATGAAAAGGTGTTTAAAATGTAGGGTTCGGACTTTTCATCATATTTTATGAATTATTTTTAAAATAGAGATCAGTAGCAGACGATTCGCGAAAAAAAAAGAATCGGTTGAAAAACGAATTTACAGTGATTTTTTAAAGTTTCAATATGTCTGTCTCTTTCAAAAAAGATTTTTTGTATGGAGATTATATGGCGTTACTAACAAAATGACGTCACGATGTGCCTCTCTGTCTAATCTTGAATTTCAAACCTTTATAACTCGGTCAAATTCTTTTAGTGTTCGATAGCAGAAACCAAGAAGTTTGGATTTATAAAATAAAAAATAAGTAGTCCGATCCCCTATTGAGAATACTTCGAAAAGCAGTAAATATGTATATGACTTTACATGTAAATTGTTTTACTAATGAGTTACGCAAAACTTTCAGTGTACCCCACGTAATTTTATTTATCTAAAGAAAAAAGCAATTGAATTACTTAATTAACCAAAACTAAGTCATGAAAGCTGTAGGTAAGTAGTACAGTTGTATAAACACGCTACTGTTCTGCTGAAAATGCTAAGCAGATAATATGCTGCCAAAATCCCAAGTGCTAAATTATCTATTCGACACAATCAATGGGTATTTTACAATGTTTACGATCGGTCTTCCTGTTTGCGAATGATTCCGGAAGCGGAGGCCGCGGCGGGAAGTGCGCGGAAGTAGAGTCATCGTCCTCGGCAGACGTCATCACATGACATTCGCCTACACCATGTACCGATGATGGTACTTATGCAAGGTCATGAATTACAATTCGTTGATGGTCATGAATTTTACTGAAATAAAGATTAACAAATTATATACTTTCTTGTAAGAGCGAGTTGCTTCTCGACACGGTCGACGGATTTATGGGAATTAACAATAGACTTCTGTGTCTAAACTAAAGATTGTTTTTGTAATGATTGCTTTTCGGAGTTGGAATTTAGATATCTGTCCAAAATATGCATATCACCATGACTTCTGAATGGTGCGTTATTAATTTCTGTGTCATCTATCAGAAGTGACCACAATCAAGGTTCGTTGACTGTTCAATCTTTTTGTAGTCAATTTTAATATCAGTTAATGGCACAACAGTGTTGTTGTGGTTCAATCGAATAGATCACTACAACACAGTGCCATCAGCGAGCGAGGAGCCCGCGGTACCGCGGCAGCGACAGAAGCGGCCGCCGACCATAAATACTTTACGAGCGGTTTATCGACACTCAATTATCAAAATGGACAGGACATGACGCGAGAACGGTAAACAAGAGCGGGCAGTACCGCTGCGCGTGCGCCCTTTACTCACTACGCAATAGTATGACGCCACCGCGCTTTAATTTTTTTCATTGCTATCGCTTTGAAAAAGTAACACTTATCAAACACAAACGCTTTCATTCCGGAAACTGACAAACCGATTACAGCCACTTGGACCTTGTTATTTATTTGGTTGTCATTTTTATGTGTCGGCGGCGATTTAACTCGTTTCTAGGAATGTAATAGGGGCCGATAATTTCGTAGGTCTTCAAATCTTGCTTATTCTATCAAAATAGCTATTTGAGCTTTGATCAAAGTTAAGAGGTATTGTTGGTGACGGAAGTGATGCTTGGAGTAGTAAAGTGTAAAATGCGGCAGCAGTAGGCGCGGGCGCGGCGCCCACACTAACGCGACGGAGTTGCCATGCTTTGCGACGATCGCATCGTTATCGAGCCGTATGTTGCGCAACTTGTTTTGATCCACATTTTCTGCCACCTATTTGTGGGGCGCACTCCCACCAGCTATATCAACATGACAATGTATTGTACAAACATTTTACGATCTTAATTAATTATCACGATCGTGTGCGCCTTATGTCTTCGATAACATTCATATTTCATTTCATACACGATTATTCTGTTAATCATTGTTCAATGAGTTGGAAGCGTGACTCGTATTGCAAATTGCTCTAGGATCTAAGCTGCACACATGAAAAACGTGTTTATCGTTATTACTTCTAATGAGCGCGCTTGTAAAGCGCATTTGAGAGTTTTTTATTTGATGCCGCTGATGGCCGAGATTGCAAACGGATGTGAAAAAACATTGGTAATTTGCATTTTGTCGTAACGAGCGGTGTGAATGAACAGCAACAATAACAACGCGGTGTGGCGGCGGCGGGGCGGCGCGGGCGCGCCATGTGAGGCGACCATTGATATCTTCATTCAGAGACCGGAAACATAAATCAGCGTGCCGCGACGCTGCTGCCCGGGATTATTCCGCATAATCTTCAACTTGCGCTTAGCCTTTGTGTACAACTGCTATTGTTCGCTCAACATCGCAATCAACTCAAAATGCATCCTGCGGAAAACACCGCATAATATTCGCTTCAATTTAACCAGCTAGAGCGCGATGTTGTGCTTTTCTAAACACAAACACGGTTTAAGTGGGTTCGAAACCGCTCTAAATATTTGTGCAGATACCGCGATTATCATTTGGTGTGATAGAGCATGTAGAGTGGTCACGTTTGGAATAAGCCGGATGTCCGCAGCTGGCGGGCGAGGCAGATCGCGTGTGGATCTCTAGTGGAGAGACGCCAAAAAGTATGATTTATGAAGCGAGTGTCGATTCCTCTGACATCGAATCTCTTCAAGTCGAGTCCTTTTGCATCGAGGTTATTTGTCGTAGACTCCTTCCAGATAGCGTACAGTTGTGAGAAAAGGTATTTTCGGCCACACTCAACTCTGCTCAGTGGGCAAGTTATCCGTTATTAAAAAGTTCTTACTACTGGTCTCATTCTTCTTATAAGCGTAATGACTAGTGTATAAGTCTGACACAAGTAGAAAGCGCACCAGAAGAGACACGCGTCTGAGCAAGGCCTACTGCGTCTATTGGGCACTTAGATTACGCATCTAATATGATCATAACACTACACTAAACTGTCTAATATAATAAGTAATTATTTTCATGAAATATTATTGCATGTAATAATAGTACCACACAAACTAACAATAATTTTTCACTTAAGTACGCACTGAAAAACACACTGCCCCTCGTCACAGAGTTACATACAACCCCGACTATGGGAACCCGAGAACTACTGAAAAATCGAAGCGCGCCAAAACTGTTGTGTGATAGGATAGTGTATGCGTCTGACACAAGTTGAAAGCGCACCAGAAGAAGCACGCGTCTGAGCAATAGGATAGTGTATGTGTCTGACACAAGTTGAAAGCGCACCAGAAGAAGCACGCGTCTGAGCAATAGGATAGTGTATGTGTCTGACACAAGTCAAAAGCGCACCAGAAGAAGCACGCGTCTGAGCAATAGGATAGTGTATGTGTCTGACACAAGTTGAAAGCGCACCAGAAGAAGCACGCGTCTGAGCAATAGGATAGTGTATGTGTCTGACACAAGTTGAAAGCGCACCAGAAGAAGTACGCGTCTGAGCAATAGGATAGTGTATGTGTCTGACACAAGTTGAAAGCGCACCAGAAGAAGCACGCGTCTGAGCAATAGGATAGTGTATGTGTCTGACACAAGTCAAAAGCGCACCAGAAGAAGCACGCGTCTGAGCAATAGGATAGTGTATGTGTCTGACACAAGTTGAAAGCGCACCAGAAGAAGCACGCGTCTGAGCAATAGGATAGTGTATGTGTCTGACACAAGTTGAAAGCGCACCAGAAGAAGCACGCGTCTGAGCAATAGGATAGTGTATGTGTCTGACACAAGTCAAAAGCGCACCAGAAGAAGTACGCGTCTGAGCAATAGGATAGTGTATGTGTCTGACACAAGTTTAAAGCGCACCAGAAGAAGCACGCGTCTGAGCAATAGGATAGTGTATGTGTCTGACACAAGTCAAAAGCGCACCAGAAGAAGCACGCGTCTGAGCAATAGGATAGTGTATGTGTCTGACACAAGTTAAAAACGCACCAGAAGAAGCACGCGTCTGAGCAATAGGATAGTGTATGTGTCTGACACAAGTTGAAAGCGCACCAGAAGAAGCACGCGTCTGAGCAATAGGATAGTGTATGTGTCTGACACAAGTTGAAAGCGCACCAGAAGAAGCACGCGTCTGAGCAATAGGATAGTGTATGTGTCTGACACAAGTTAAAAGCGCACCAGAAGAAGCACGCGTCTGAGCAATAGGATAGTGTATGTGTCTGACACAAGTTAAAAACGCACCAGAAGAAGCACGCGTCTGAGCAATAGGATAGTGTATGTGTCTGACACAAGTTGAAAGCGCACCAGAAGAAGCACGCGTCTGAGCAATAGGATAGTGTATGTGTCTGACACAAGTTAAAAACGCACCAGAAGAAGCACGCGTCTGAGCAATAGGATAGTGTATGTGTCTGACACAAGTCAAAAGCGCACCAGAAGAAGCACGCGTCTGAGCAATAGGATAGTGTATGTGTCTGACACAAGTTAAAAACGCACCAGAAGAAGCACGCGTCTGAGCAATAGGATAGTGTATGTGTCTGACACAAGTTGAAAGCGCACCAGAAGAAGCACGCGTCTGAGCAATAGGATAGTGTATGTGTCTGACACAAGTTGAAAGCGCACCAGAAAAGGCACGCGTCTGAGCAATAGGATAGTGTATGTGTCTGACACAATTTGTAAGCGCACCAGAAGAGGCATGCGTCTGAGCAATAAAAAACCGCAAGTCTGACGCAGTTTAACGCGCGTCTCTGTAGTTTGACCTAATTATCGTCAGTCTAACCTTCCTGAGGCGACAGCGGCGGCGGCGGCGCGTGGTCCCGTAAATATCATTGGCGCAGTACAGCCTTTACACGAATCGACGACAGCGGGGCGTAACACAATAAAGTACAAAATGAGTTAAAGCTATAAACCTTACTACTTACAAAATAGATTGAAGAACGGTCCTACCAACTTACCAAAACATAATTAAAACTAGTGTATTTGCTTTGAACATCTAAAGGCCTCTGGGGCTTAAATATAGCGACTGCCGCTATACCCGCTACTATTGATTAAATTTAAACAATATCTAATGATTTATGTATGTGGCTCATTCATTTACATATACATTTCCAAGTAGGTACGTTACGTTCTGTTTTGATATACTTTGAATCCATTGCTTCACACGAACACAAACAGGAACAGCTTTAACCAAAACAGTATCACGTGGTTCTCGATAGTTAACCAATTCAAAATCAAATTGTACTTATGCCCAATCCGGGCTAGTGATGGGCAGGGAAAGAAAAAAGTTGGGTGGGAAAGAAAAATATCGGGAAAATATGGGAAAATAAGGAAAAAACCCGAAAAAATCCCAAAAAGAGGGAAAATGAGGAGGGAAGAGGGCCGTCACGACGACGACGTAACGATGTTTTAGGTTATAATATCGATCAAATCGATAGGTTTATTAGACAAAAGAACGTCATAAAGGATCTTAATTAAAAAGCTGTTTAGTAATAACCTTATTTATATTTCTAATCACAATATACTTTGAACAAATAACTTTAATTTAAGCAATTTAGTTCTTAAATCTTGAATTTTGTAAATTTTAACATTGCGTTGTTGTTTCGTTCAATAATAAAATGGTTATTACTAAACAGTTTTTTAATTAAAATCCTTTATTACGTTTTAGTGTCTAATAATAATCATATAGATTTGTTCGATATTATATGACCATATTTTATATCATCGATATTATATATCATATTTTCCCTCTCTTTGGGAATTTTTCGTGTTTTTTCCCGTGTACTTGGGAAAATTTCCTAGCGTCGGGAATTTTCCGGACAAAAACCCATCACTAATCCGGGCCCATGTTTTCGCTTCATATTTTTATTTAAGACCTTATGTAACATGGTATGCTTACACTTACAGTAACAGAAGCACAGTACTTAACTATAAGTAGTAAGAAGGGTACCTGAGGGTAGAACTAGAACCTAGTAGGTAATCGAAACGCACGGCGATAAAGTTTATGTTCCAATAGTAATTTCTATACGTAGAGTATGTTGTATAATATGAATACGATTGTGTTGAACAATACATGCTGTTTGCTGCGTATAAACTTTTTCAATCTGTTCTTGGCACACAATCTTCTATCTGCCTTATATTCAACTGCTGAATAAAAACAATAGTGTACGTAGTATATCTCATTTTCCTCGAGCACTTACCTATGCCAAGTGTTAAACGCAGTGCACTGACTGACTGGCTGACGCGATGTGCATCATTGCATAATACATATTGTGCCGCTCGCATTCGTACTACAATTTATATTCTTGTATGACGCTTATCCGACGAACATCGCGGAGCAGACTCAATGACTATAATTTTACAAAATTATCGTATAACGTAAAGCGACGTGGATTCCACCATTAATAACAAGTCGGAATCTGTACCATGACATGGGTTTTACACGTGCGAATTGTTTGTTACCTTGAACCTTGCTGCTTCGGTTTGAGTGTTGTCGGTTGTGTTTGCTTTTGAAGCTTCGATCGAACGCTTGTTTACGTTGTTTGGTCGTTGTATGAATTGAGCGGCGGGGTGTCATAGTACAGAGGCGGGGGTGCGGGCGGCGGCGGAGGCTGTAGTGGCGACGTAGTAAGCGCGGCGCGGGGAGGGCCTTGCGTCGCGTTCAATATTTGTCGGTTGGTACTATACTACAGCCTTCTAGAGAAGGGGCCACGTTACTACGGTTCTGTTATCGATATTTAGACTATTGAGGTTTTATTGTAAAACTACGTAGCTATTGCTTGTATTGTAGTATTAAAATTTCAAGGGAGTTAAAGAAAATATATTTTTTGTTTATTATTATTTTCCGGTCGCGCTGGAGTGCGATTAGAGAGGCCTATGTTCAGCAGTGGACTTTAACAGGTTGAAATGATGATGATGATGATGAATAATTTATTAGGAAGATAGCGACATGAGTACTATAAATTTAAGAAGTCCCCTATCGTACAACTGAATTTAAATTATCACCTTAGAGATAGAGACACATTGGCCCCGATTCACACTGTCACGCTCTAATCTTTAATTTAAGTTAGTCTGTCCTTTTTACCTTTTAAAGATTGAAAAGGGACAGGAGATGGCCATTCTAATATTAGAGCTGTCAAACATCGAATTTGAACCTTACGGCCGTGTCGATGGCACAATTTTAGAGAGCACTTAAAACATGCGACTTAAAAATTTCTTAAACTGACAGCTATGCCCTTATTTTAGGTTATTATTCGTTCAAATTAATATCATTCGTTCATCACCTCTCTTTCATTGGTCATAAAAACGAAAAGGATAGCTGGATTTTAAAATTAGAATTAGAGCATGACATCCCGAATCGAGGCCACTGTATAAGTTACAATTATGTTTAGTATGAGTGTGATTTCTCCCACAGCTAACTAACACGAACCGATAATACTCATATAGCATGCTTTTAAACCCATGTTAAGCACCACTAAACCCAAGGAGTAGTACGAGTACTAGCACAATAACATTCCGTAGTCTATAAATATCCGCTGGAGCGATGCGGGGGGAGGGGGGGGGGGGAGGCGAGTTCATTTGCATCGCAATGCAACGCGCCGAGTGATGACGTGCAGTGCAGTGCACCGAGTGCGACTGCGCCCGCCGAGCGCCATGCGCCATGCCGCAGCCATGCTTGCCTGTCTGTTGTTGTTTACTCCTTGCGGTGCTATCACTGCTTACCGATTTTAGTACTGGATAAAAATTCGATTTTTGGTTTCCGGATACAAGGAAACATCCGGATGCCTGGTACAAAAGTCTTTTCTTGATCTTAAAATTGATCGAAAATGGAACTCGTCTTTTTTTTTCTCTATAATCTCTCTCTACAAGGAAACAGACTTAGGACCATGGTGCACTAGGGCCCTCCCCTGGTTACATTTTGTAATTTAAAATAACACCTCGAAAATTGCAAGGTGATTGTCATTCAACCGATGAGTAATTCACATAAAACGTCTACCCAATCACTTTTGTTCTTAATAGGCGTGTGGAAGATTCAAATACATAATTGTTTCACGGAGAAAGAAAATGTTAAATAAAAATAAAAATATTGTGTATATCCTACTGTGTCGTATACATACGAGACAGTAACTTTAAAATAATATGAAGGCAGTTAATAAAATATTATAATGTTACGATTATCTGACCAGGCCGTAGTCAGTCATTGCAAAGTGATAACTGTGACCTGCAATTTATTTCTATTGTGCAATATAAGATTAAATTTCGCGAATTTTGCAATGAGTAAATCAAGGTAAGTTGACAATGTGATGTTATTGTTTTTTATGTTTGAATGATATGGTTACCAATAATTAGGTCCACAAAGACTTCGAAATTACAAAAAAGAGGCTATGATTGTATGTTTTCTTTGAGTATTTTGCATTTTTTTCTACTGTTCCGTTGAACATACGGTAGGACAATGTACTGCTATTTTTATTTTTTGTTTTAAGAAGTGTCAAAAACAGCTTACTTTGATCGATATATTAGTGGAAGTAGAGCAAAATGATGATGCCACCGGAAAATTGTAATGCTAAAGTTACAGATAAAGATTCTAGTGCTTAAGACTTTGTCTTACTTCAAAATCTTCCTGGGTCGCAACCTCGAGTGCGCCTGCTGAAATTCAACGTGAAGACTCCTCAGATTATAGTGAGAGAGACGATTTACCGTGGGCAGAACTTTTCGCTTATCAGGCACTGTCTTGATATGGCCTCACACAATGCTTGGCAGTTCAATCAATCAGCCTGTTGCAGTCCACTGCTGGACGTAGGCCTCCCTAAGGGCACGCCAAAGCGCACGGTCACCCGCTGTCCTCATCCAGCCACCACCAGCGACCAGATCATCAGTCCACCTGGCAGGGGGGCGCCAGCTTGCTACACTTCTCTTGCAGTTATATAAGCAAAATGGAGGACAGTTGGATCATTTGAAATTTCGGAGGAATATTGCTGTTAGTTTTCTAGAGATAAACAAAAAACCTGACAACCACAGGGGTGGACGACCATCACAAAGTATTGCTGGAGCATTACAATATGATCACAATGGTGATTTAGTGAAGTACAGGGAGGATTGGTCGCGGAGTGGCTTCTGTCATAAAAGTGCTATTTTTTAAAAATTAAATGTAGGGTGTAATCATACCCTTAATAAGTAGGATTTTCAAGTAACATTTAAATTTACTAATATTTTGTAATACTGTTTGTGAATTTCATTACTTATTTCTTTATTTATCACGATGCTTATTAAAATATACGTAGTATAAGATCATGGCAATACATTTTCCTACTGTGTCGTTAACGACACAGAATTTTCCAGCTTTTCTGGAAATCATACATTTTTTTATACTTTTTTATTCGTTTGTTATCGCCAATGTAGTACTTATACCAAATTTCAAACACAGTACAAAAAAAGTTAATTCAGGAATAAGTGGGATATTCTTGAATATTTTTTTACATTCTACTGTGTGTTTTCTAGTCTTGTTATCTATATGATATCTTTCGGACCGTTAGCTAAAGTAAATAATCGGTAAATAAAAACTGAATAAATAGATAGGTACGGTCAAAGTCAAAAGTGGAGTCATATCACCTGCGCCTATACTTTCAAATTTCTTTTTTAATTATCTAACCCATATGGTAAATTTTTATTCCTGTGGTGTACGGGACACTTTATGTATAACAGCAAAGACCGAGAAAAAATGCTTTTAGGACAAAAAGTATAAGAACACGTGGTATGTCTCCACTTATGAACCCGACTGTACTTTTCATTTTAATGAAAAGTGACGAATTGGTTATCATAGTTATGAGCATTTTTAAATTAGTTGTCGGATGTATGTAACTCGTGAAAAAGGCTTACTTACCCTGGCAACACTATTTATGTAAACTGACCACACAGTCGTCGTCGTCAGTGCCCGGTTGGCAGTCAGTCACCTGACTGGCGCCTATGATAGCCTACTCTCGCACCAATATCGCTAATTGTAGCCCACGCTATTATTACGTAAATTACCCACGTAGTCGGGTTTCGCACAGTCACTGAATAAATGTACTGGAGTAGAGTGCAGTTCACTCACACACACTTATTGCGCGTTCTATTTCGGTCCGGTCTGCACTTAAATAAGAAATAGGAGCCATATTGTTTTTCGTATCTAGTATATTATTATTACGATCAAATAAAATTTTGATACATCTTCCCATCTTGTTAAACAAGTGATTAAAATCACTTCTAAATTCTTCTTCTTATCATATCGATATTATGGCGTTTAAAATAGGCCAGACCAATACGCAGCCACTGAATTGCAGAATCGGTGGCGTTGTAAAAGTCCACGCGTGTGCTGGTGCAAGGACACGCAGGGCAAGACAACATATGGACCATTGTCTGAGGAAAGACACCACACCGACATTTACCATCCGAGCTATAGCTCCACCTGCACTTATTCTCCTTGCTTCGGCCGACTTGGGTCCGGAGTCTGTTTAAAGACTTCCACGTCGGTCAGGGAAAGTTACTTCCAGGGGGAAGCTGCTCTGCAAGCGGTATAAGTGATGTGGTGGGGTATCTCTCCTCCCAAAGATTCAGGCGCGCTTAGTAGCGCCTTTGATAAAACTATGACGGCTTTTGAGCCTTTGGGTTACAGGCACGTGGTGATACATGGGGTGCCTTGGGTCAGATTCTTGTTTTAATTTTTCTAGCGAGCTCGCCACATCCCTACGGACGTCGTCCGGAGGAGCAATACCTGGCAGAGGATACAGCATGCCAACGGGAGTCGGATAGCCTGTTATAACTTAAACGGCATGTGTCATTCAGAGCTGTATCCACAGCATAATTTTACACTCATCAGAAAAAGAGAACTTTGCTGCACTGATAGAATTATGGAGTTAGTTAGTTAGTTAGTTAGTTGGTGGGCTCCCGTTTCCGCAATTAGACTCTGAATTGGTCCGTTTTACGTTCGGTTTTGGCTGGTTACTCCAACCAGCCCAGCTCCTTCCAGAAGCTCAGAAGCCTCCTGGGACTGTCACAGGCTTCGCGGAGCGACCCCACATTCTGGAGGATTTTTGCCCGTTGGTCAGTCAACCCTACGCATTCCAGGACTACGTGGGTGACCGTTTCTTCTGCTTCCAGACATCCTCTGCATAGAGGGCTGTCCGTTGCGCCGATGGTGAATAGGAAGAAGAAGAAGAAGAAAAAACGTTTATTAGTTTTAAACGTTTAATAGGTGTTTATTGAGAGGTATGTGACCTGTTAAACTGCCTACAATTATTCGGAGGTTAGGCTGAGAAGTCTGTGTGTTAGTCTCGGCGATAATGTTGGGATCACCGCCTTCGACTGTCTGCAGCTTGTTAGACTAGCCCATTGGGCGTTGTGTTCGTCCCGGGTAATGTTGCGCAGCCATGTTCTCAGTTGGCTGAACGATATCGGCAGGAGAGGCTCAGGGCCCAGAGCCTCCGATCCCCTTCTAGCCATTTCATCAGCCGCATCATTACCCAGTGAACCGCTGTGTCCTTTTATCCATTGAAGGATGACCTTATTCTTTGCACATACTCGTTCTAAGGCTAAGTGACACTCGAAGATAAGCACTGAGCTGCAGATGTTGCCTCGAAGTGCTTGGAGCACAGCCATGCTGTCGGAAAGTATTCTGATGGTGAAATCTTCAACCTCCCTTCTTAGGATGGCGGTGGCTGCCTCGGTAATTGCTACACATTCACATTGGAAAATAGAGCTATAGTCGCCTAAGGCCAGTGATATTCTGATGTTTAAGTCTAGTGAAAATACTCCTGCTCCGGTTCCAGACTCCATTTTAGAACCATCAGTGTATATTCTTAGTTCATCCGTGCCTGAATGATCTTTGCTAGCTTCAGATAGTTGGATTTCGTAGTTCTAGGTGAATATGTAGGTTTTGGGGACCCTGTCGCATGGAGCTTGGCACATTGGCTGTGATACTATAGCATCTTTCCAGAGTGCCGCGACATGGCCGTCCTGGTACATCCTTTCGCCCGAAAGTTTTAAGCGAAGGGCCGACATCCTCGCCTCATGTTGGATCCATAGGTCCAAAGGCCTAAGTCCTAAGATAATTTCCAAGGTGGCTGTCGGGGTGGTGCGCATACTGCCCGTGACTGCTGTGCAGGCAAGTCTTTGAAAGCGCTGTAGCTTGGATTTGACGGTAATTAGCTTGGTCCTGGGCCACCAAGCAATGGCACCGTATGTGATTATAGGCCGTATAACAGAAGTATATAGCCATAAGGTGATCTTCGGCGATAGACCCCAGGATTTCCCGACGAGTCTTTTACATTGCCAAAAGGTGATGCAAGCTTTTTGTAGCTTGTGGTCAATATGCTTATTCCAGAGCAACCTACTGTCAAGTGTCACTCCCAGGTACTTGACTTCATTGGTCAGGTATAGCTCGGTATTGAATAACTTTGGCAGTCTAAGCTGACCTAGGCTGCGTTTGTTTGTGAACATTATTAGCTCTGTTTTAGACGGGTTGACAGTCAGGTTGTGTTTGCTGCACCATCGTTCGACAACCTTGAAGGCTGATCTGGTGAGATCGCATAGCACATTCTCAAAAGGTCCTCTAGTGAGAATGGCTAGGTCGTCCGCATAACCGACTGTATAGTACCCGTTGTCATTAAGATTCTTGATCAGCTCATTGACCACAATATTCCACAGGAGAGGGGAGAGGACTCCCCCTTGCGGGCAGCCTCTAGCAACTACTCCTCTGGTTGTGGTATTCACAGTAAATTGAATGGCTCTATACCTTAACATGTTGTTAATCCATCCGGCAATTGTGGATTCCACTCCATGTCTTGTGAGCGCTTGGCTGATACTGGTAAAATTGGTCTTATCAAAAGCTCCTTCAATGTCAATGAAGGTGCCAAGTGTTGATTGTTTGCATTGTAATCCTTTCTCTATGTGCGAGATTATAGAATTATGGAATAAAATGGTACGTTATTATGATTAGAAAATTGGTGATCATACGCATTATGTAAATCTTGTCTTACTGTACATAAAACAGAAGATAACACGATGGCGCGTTACCGGTGTATCGGTAATTGGAAGGCGATCCCGCGATCCGAGATAGGTGTCGTATCGCATGATAGATATCGATGACGCTCGTTGCTTTCACCCGCGCCCGCGCGTGATTGAGATTGGTACTGATACCTTGTCGACTATCGGCTACGGTCGCCACCTCCGCCATCGCACTTCCTTATTCTTCTCAACCTGCAACTTTACACATCACATGATATCGCGGTGCACGCACTATATACACCCATAGACCTAGAATTATTTTCACGATGACAAATAATTTAAAAACATGTTTAACACCTGTTACATTATATTTCCATGGTAAAAAAGTAATTCAAAAAATTTCGTAGAATTTTACCACAAAATCTTTGCATAGTATAATTACTATGATGGTAATCCATGATAAGTTCCTACATACCTACCTTAGATATTTTATAAAAACCCAGCACCTATACGAAACACCTCATGTCCTACAATTTACATAAAAATAGTGAAGAATTATACTGAGTGTCCAAAAAGGGTGTTGGCAGTTTATATACGAAAAAAAATATAGCACTTCATAATTTTATTACTATTTGCAAAAAGTACATACATACAATGGAAAGTTTACGACGAAAAAATTATGTTGTCCAAATGACGTCCATTACGATTTTGACACTCTTCAAGTCGTGGCCGTAAATTGCCTAAGACACGTTCACATAAAACGTTAGTGATTTTTGTTATTTCACTTGCAATATTGTTTTTCAATTGGCTAAGAGTTGACGGCTTATTTATGTAAACCTTACTCTTTAGGTAACCCCATAAAAAATAATCAAGTGGACTTAAGTCCGGGCTCCTAGGGGGCCATTTAAGGTTCCCGTTTATTGAGATAACTCTTTCTGGGAATAACTCATTCAATGCTTCAATAGACCTTCTACTCGTGTGACATTTGGCACCGTCCTACTGAAAAAATGTTGCCGAATTGTAACCTCTAAATTCCTGTAAAGATGGTGCCAAAAAACTTTCAATCATGTTACAATATCTGTCCGCGTTAACTGTAAGTGCATGTCCTACCGTCCTCAAAGAAATAGGGGCCGATTATGCCCTTGGCGGACATTCCTGCCCACACCTTAGGGCTGTGAACTGGACGCATATGCTTATAACGAGGATTTTTATCACACCAATAGCGACAGTTTTGTTTATCGACATGGCCATTTAAGTGGAAATTTGCTTCATCGCTAAACAAGACATTGTTGAAGATGGCAAAGCGCGCAAACATCTCCTGAACAAAATTTAGTCTAGTAAAAATAGATATAACGTTTATTACGATACAAGTATTTAGTCTTCTGTTGAGAAATGTATAGAGATAAGCTGGGTGTTAGTGTCAGTGTTAGTATTAGTACCTTACCTAGCAACAGCGGTGACACGTGGAACTGGAAACTGCCTTGAATATCTGCATCAACTATATGGATTGTGAGAGATGATACCATAAAATCTACCTATGAATTTGAGAAGAAAATCTTAACAACTCCCTGCTCTGTATATCAAATTGCTTGAACATGTTCTTGAGGTTTCTCTGTAGCAATTTAGATTTGGTTATTTATTTTTCTGTATATGCACGATTGTTCTTTTACAGAATAATATGGCTTTCAAACCAATGCTGCAAGTGAAAACTACAAACGAATAATACAGCATTGCGAAACATAAACAAATATTAACCACTGTTCTAACATAATTCTCCAGTACAATGCACTTCAATGCAAGCGTGGTCCTGTTTACAATAACAACAAAATAAACTGCTATTTAATGTGCTTCAGTGACTCACCGCTTTATTTTCGCAGCATGGTTTGTTTACGGAAGTGAACTGAACTCACATACTTCGAGATAGAAGGTCATTTTGTTTAATTACCTGACACTATTGCCCAATGCTTACAGCTTTATGGACAAACAATACTTAAAATATTAGCGGTGCATTAAGAAACGATGTGCTATTAAAAATGTTGTATTGTATGTATATTATGGAACTGCCACAATGCCGTGGATTTACTTGCGTACTAAGACACTGAAATAGAGCCTATAGTGATTAAAGTTATTGCTGCCAGAAGTTTAATTTACATTTTAATTTGGTATATTTTCAGAATTTTTGGCACTCTACAACTTCTGAAAGTAACAATAACACACAACACAAAAAAATCTCACAGCTTAGTAATAATCATTACTATGTTGAATTTTAAATATTTAAATATCTAACGACCTTTCAAAAGTGACACGATGTCTGGAAGAAACTGTAAATACAATGCAATACATGGAATGATCCGAGATGCCGCTATGGCTCACCTGAGCGTAGGGTTATCAAAAATAAAGAGATTACCAGAAAAAAAAAACTACTTTTTAGATGAAGAATCATGCGTCATTTTGAAACCTTATTGGGCCTAAACGTAAATATTAGGTAATCGCTAAAAGCAATAAAAATAAGAAAAACAAAACTATTCACTTATTAAAATGTGATCCCATCCTATTATTTTATAATACATAATATATTCTTTTCCTCGTTTTACTCGAGTCATCTGATGGAAAACTTTCAGACCACCAAAAAATTATCAGAAAATTTCTTTCATTTTTGTATTTAAAAAACTAAATGAAAGAATAAAAAAATATAAAAAAGATACAAACGAAAAAAGAACAAAGAAATAAAAAAAATATATTTGTTGAGATTCAAACTGCAAACTCGCGGTGTCCCGACTGAGCCAAAATTACCTTTCTATTTCAATGATATCGCGTATCAATTCTTTTAAGCCTGAAAATACGGGGAAATCTATTTTATAAGCTAGATCGATTTATTGCCCCCGAAACTAAATTGCGAAATCGTTGCAGTCGTACGTTTCCGGGATCCTTATTATTCTTATCTAGAGTGGTGCTACTATGTCTAGCCGCGTGTACTTTCTTCTGAACGTATGAAGTAAGTAGAGTTTATCGAAATGCGTAGGTGTCTTAAAAAAAAAAAACGAGCTAAGCTCGGTCAACCAGGTACTATTATTAATATTATCAATTAATTAATCGTTTTATCATATTTATTCAGTTTTAAAAATATATTAATCAAATTTTAAGATCTTCTCATAAAGGGCCAGGGACACATTTTGGTAACCCTGCCTGCTAGTCCCAGGTGTTTGTTTTTGGCCCACTTCCAAATAGCTTAGAGCATTACGTTCTGACTGTGCCGGTTCCTGTATACTTTATAGGTTTAGGCAATAGCGGCGGTAAATACAGCGTTACGTTATAGGAGTAAGAAGAATATACTTTTTCAATACACCTTGCTCGAAAATTGAACTTACGAAGGCAGTAAACTGTGCAGTAAATGCGTTTTACCGCACACGTGCGATTTTATTACAATTTTGTTTTTAATTCCTACAGTCTTCAAAATTATTATTCAACCAGGATCATTTTGTCGATTCATACAAAGAGAAAAGTTTAAAGTTTTTATTTCAACAAATTGTATCAAAAATATTATGAACCAGTAATATTTTAATTATAAAAATAAAAGTATCTCGATTTAACAAAGAATCAATTCGTAGAGGCCGAATGTCCGCCAGAGCCTTTTCTCCGTATTTATGCTCATAAAAAAGAAACATACTATCGTTTTGTAGTTGGCGCCAAGTCATTTAATTGTTTTACATTAAATGTTGTTTCATGAGTGATTAAGTGTTGACATTTAATGATAAATGTGAATAGTAAGGATACTCAAACTGTGCGCGATATAATAAAGGTTAGTTTTTACAACTTCTACATGATCAATTTTACCTGTAGTATCATAGCTTTTGTAGGGTATTATGTACCTTTCTTAACCATTTCAATTTTATTATTTACTTTCAGTTTTCTCACAAGTGTATTGAAAAACGTCGTACAACACACGGATCTTAGGTTTTATAACAAACTCGTGACATTATAAACTCTCGCCAGCGGCTCGGGCTTACAAAAGTCACCTCGTTTGTAATATGCCACTTACGATCCTTGTATCATAATGTACTATATTTAAAGAAACACCCGTAGGTGGTAGGTGGCCGCATACGCGTTTGGTAACAGCGCACCTACGACGCAGGGGCCGCGCAGTCACATAGGAAATGATTACACCTACGAGCTTAGATCGAGGCGGGTTTACCCACACGGCAGTCTAAGCACGCTCTACCTACGTCGTAGGTGCATAGCAGGCGTCGTGTAGAAGCTGACTTGATTGGTGTAATTATTGGACCGCCCCTTGTGCTCGTGGAATTGCTACGCGGGAGACTATTAGTAGTAAATAATCAACTTGTTCGCGAAAACAATAACAAATTAATCTTGTGCAATTAAGGGCCGGAGACGCCATAAAGTGATAGCGAGATAACAGTGGATCTAACTGGTTATAACAGCTTACTTGTTTTGAGATAGAAGGCTGGAATCAACAGTATCGATCGGTACTATATTTTCAATACACCATGCTCGAAAATTGAACTTACGACGACGGTAGTAAACTGTACGGTAATGCGATTTACCGAACAAGTGTGATTTTCATTACAATTTTTTTAAATTTCTACAAGTTCTAACAGACACATACACACAGAACATATTGCTAGCCAGTAACATTCGAATAAAAAATAATGAATAACGATTCTAGTAAACAGGTAGTAGTGATGTCTTGACCTAAGACCGATATTATCAAAATTTCTGTTGCTTTTCAACATAATAGTATTATTTGGAAAGAACAAGCTCTCGTGATAAGCTCTAACACTTAGAGGTCTCAAACCGCCGCGCACCGCAATTGTTTTTTTGAGGAGTAAGTCTCAAAAAATCTCGTTATTTAAATATTTATCACCACCAATGAACCTTGGTTTTTAAAGTGGAAAAAGCTTTTTTATGACCTACTTCTTTCACTGAATTTTCGACTGCAAAACCTGTTTCGGCAATCAGAATGCGTCAGAAACATTTTTGTGGATTAAATGCAGACATGCCTTAATACGGTGTAGGTATATCTGCTTATAAAAATCTGAAACCAAAAAATTTAAAAGCGAAATAGCGAAATTTACGTGGTCTTAAACTTTTTCTCGGGATATACATGATAATCAAGTCCTCGAGGACAACACGCTAATAGCAAAAACGTTCATCAAACTTAAATGATAATTCACGGGCACTTTTGGCGAAGTTCGCTTTTCAAAAAAAAAAAAATATCTTCATAACTGACCTCTAAGACTCAGGTTTTTAAGGGTATGAAAAATGAGAGTAGCACCAAATTAGGCTGGCGTATATTATGTATTATTTTAAATTTTTGATTTGGTTAAAAGTAAAGTCCTTCGGTCTTGAGTCCGCTCCCTATGTTGAGTAGTTCTCTCTCGTATTATAGGTCCGCCGGTTTACTTTGCCCTATAGTTTTTTAAGGGTGTCGAATAAACTTTTGAATTATGAATTCTAAAACATATTTGATTGTTTTTGTATGGTGGGGCAACGGCCGTAACCGCCACACTACTGGTGCTTTCAATTTCCAACTAACGTTTTCAATCTTTATTGTTACAGTATGCCAAACCGTGGACGTGCGGAATAACCCGGAGTTCTTGCGGAAGTTGCACGGATGCCGCGTGATCGAAGGACAGCTCAGCCTTGTACTGCTGGAGCACTACAAGCATGAAGACTTCAAGAACTTGACCTTCCCCGAGCTTCGGGAGGTTACAGGCTTCGTCAAGATCTACAGGTACATGGCCATTTTATAGCATCGCTCTAAATCTAGTATTAGTACTGTCGTAGCATAATTAAAAAATAAAACGATCCGGACGATAGGAAACAACTTGATAGAGAAGACAAAATGTCGCAGTATCAGTATGATAGAAAAGTATACGAACAAACCCAAATTAAACAAAGAACAAAGTCAAGAGCAAACCCATATAATATATAAAAAAAAGAAACGAATGCCGAAGATAATGTTTTTTTCTGTTGCAGGATGAACAGTGTTCGCAACCTGGGCGACCTGTTTCCCAACCTCCAGGTTGTGCGAGGCATGCAACTCTTCAAGGACTTCGCTCTTGTCATATTCGACTGTCAGGATTTTGAGGTAATTAGACATATACAACTAATAACTTGGTATTAGCTTCCCTGCATATCTATTTAACAAGTACCTAAATATGCTGCTCGTATTCATATCGTTAATAGTATCGTTGATATTCAGTAAGACGTGTAACCGTTTCGCCATATAGGGCAGTGGGTATTATGTGGTTAATTTGAAATGGGGAAACCTGTGGCAAACCCGTAATATATTAAACCCGTAATTATTGTTTACTATTATATATTTCTAATCGATTATTTCGTGAAAATTGCACAATTTGTTTCTAAAATTGACGATTATACATTTAGACACGGCTTTAGTTGCTTATAGGCTACAACAGCTGTTAGCAGTAAGTAGACGAACATCCTTTAGTTTGACACAGTGTCATCTGTTAACTATCAACCTACTTATCAACAACAACTATCAATTATGAACCGATTAGATAAAGCGACAGGTCACGACCTAAACCGCGTCCTGTAATTTGTATGAATGTTTAGATCTTATCACCTACAAATTGAGCTGTAACAGCTAACATAACATAACAGTTATGAACACTATCAGCTTGCTAAATATAAATATTACTAAATAATAATATGATGTTTTAAAATGGCTATCAATTTAGATGTAATAGAGAAAGTATCGCTGTATATTTTTTTAGATTTTGAGCATTTGTAATGAAAAGTTATACTTTTTATTTAGTTTTTTAAAGTTTTAGTTTCATAATTACTTTTTATCCTATCAATAGTAAACTACTACTTTTCTTAGGTTTTATAATAAACTCGTAACATTATAAACCCTCGCTTAGTAATTTGCCACCTACGATCCTCGTATCGTAATCACACTCTTCTTCTTTGCGAGTCGATGATAAACATTTAAATTTTATTAGTCCAATTAGGCAGCCACCCGTCGGCGAGCGTTGTCGGTGGCCTCCCAAAGGTCCTGTATCGTACAGGTGTCGGGACACGAGGGGCAGGTCAAAGTGAGCCATTGTTTGTGGTCCACATGGAGATTGGTCACATTCTCTGTAACCCCAACAGCAGAGATTGTCCTTGCAGCGGCCAACCTGGGATCGTAACCGTTTAAGGGATTTCCAAACGGCCACTGCAAGTCACCACCCGGAGGGAGGACTTTTTCTGATTTATGCACCGAGTGTCGATTCGTCGAGAGCTGGGCTGATTCCGTACACGGGATGTTTTGGGTCAAGTTCCTGTTTAGCTTTATCGACTGAGCTCGCTACCTCTCTACGAACGCTTTGTGGCAATGCCTGCAAGAGGATATAGTTTATCTATCGGAGTCGGTTTTAGGCACCCTGTAATGGTCCGACAGGTCTCGTTAAGCGCTATATCGACTTGTTTTGAATGCGCAGAGTGGTTCCACACGGGGGAAGCATATTCACCGTCGGAAAAACAGAGCGCCAAGCCAGTTGTCCGAAGAGTTTCAGGCGAAGCTCCTCATTTGGTCGAGGTCAGCTTGGATAAACAGGTTGTTTCTGGATGTCACCTCTTTACTGATATTCTCACAATTTGCCTGAAACGTTAAAACGTTAAATCACACTAATGTTATAAATGTGAAAATAGATTTGGATATTTGTTCCGCTTTCGCAAACTACTTGACGGATTTGGATGAAATTTGGAATAGAGATAGATTGTACATATGGATACTTTGAATAATCTCACGGGAAAAATCTTACACTACGCGAGCGTAGCCGCGGGCGGAAAGCTAGTGTACTATAATTAAAATGAACGATAAACAAAACGATAGATTTCTTGCTTATCATTTTATCAAACTAGGAAAACATCATCGGTAAGAATTTTCTACTCAATTTCTAGAGTTATACTTAGGGCATACTGAAAGTTTCTGGATTCTGTTAAACATTTACTGTTTTTCAAAGTATATTCCTTCGCAATTAATGCATTTTTGCATTCGCTGAAACCACTGTACAAAGCAGTTGGACCAGTCTTCCTCAGGGACCTCTTCAATGGCTTCATGGAATGCATTCACCGCCGATTCAGGGCTCGTAAAACGTGGGCCTCTAAGTTCGTCTTTAATTTTTGGAAACAAAAAAAAGTCGCAGGGTGCGAGGTCCGCGCTGTAAGGCGGATGCGTTATCATCAGTTGTGGAAGCCTTCAAATAGGCTTCTGTTACCTTAGCGGAATATGAGGATGCGTTATCGTGGTGAAGGAGGACATTGCTTCGAGGACGCTTTTCGCGAACTTTTTCTTAGACTCTGGGCAAGCAGTGTTGACATGGTACGTCTGCAGTCACTGTCCTTTGATCTTCAATCGATACTGTAGTGAAAAAAGAAAAAAAGAAGCAACCATTTTTTACCAGTCCTTCGACTTTTCTGAACTTGCGATAGATGACTCGCAATTTGGTTTTCGTCCCGGTCTCTCAACTGATTCAGCCATTTTGAGTTTAAAGAAAACTGTGAGCTACTATACACGCCGCGATACTTCTGTGTATGCGTGCTTCCTGGACTTGAGTAAGGCATTTGATCTCGTTAATTATGAAGTTCTCTGGGACAAATTAGCCAAAGCTCAGGTCCCGAAGGAGGTGGTGAGTCTGTTCAGATACTGATACGGGAACCAAATAAACAGTGTGAAGTGGGGCGACGCGACGTCTAATTATTATAAATTAGAATGCGGTGTACGTCAAGGTGGACTTACCTCGCCGGACCTCTTCAATGTCTATGTCAACGGTTTGATCGCTGAGTTGAGGAGCACCAAAATTGGCTGTCATATAGGTGGAACATGTGCAAACAGTCTTAGCTATGCTGATGACATGGTGCTCCTCTGTCCATCGATTAGTGCTTTAAGAAAACTGCTTTCAGTATGTGAGCATTATGCTAATGCTCATGTATTGAAATACAATACAGCAAAAACCGAAATGCTTGTCTTTAGATCGGGGAGGGGTCCGGAGAGGGTGCCGAATGTTTATTTGAACGGTTCAGCAGTTCGGGTTGTAACAGAGTTTAAATATCTCGGCCACATCTTAAGTGAAGACCTGAGCGATGACCGAGATATAGAAAGAGAAAGAAGGGCCTTGTCAGTCCGCTGTAACATGCTCGCGCGGAGGTTCGGCAAGTGTAACAAGGACGTCAAGCTGACATTATTCAAAGCGTATTGCATGAGCATGTACACTTGCCAACTATGGACTTCTTTCAAAAGAAAAACATACAGCACCATGAGGGTGCAATACAATGACGGTTTTCGCATCCTCATGAGATTACCTAGGTTTTGCAGCGCAGCGGGCATGTTCGCGGACGCACGGGTGCCCGATTTCTTCGGGGTAATTAGATCTCGCATCGCGACGTTTTGGGAAAGAATACGCAGCTCTTCCAATGAAATTTTAGAAGCCGTGACTGATGATGTGTATTGTAGTCCTATATTCACATATTGGCTATCTGTTCACAGAAATCCCAATAAAAAATGACACTGACTGATCAATGTAGTAATACTTGTTCAGTGCAACTTATTTTGTTTATTTTATATGATAAGTAGTGTATTTTGTAATAATGTGTATGTTTTTTATGGGTTTTTTATGCCTGAATAATAAATATTTATTATTATTATTATTAACTTTCGTCAGCAAATCTTCATAAGGAAAGACCCACTCCGCCGACTGGCTTTTTCAAAGTAGTACACCCAAGTTTCGTCACCTGTCACGCACGATATTATAGACATCCAATGACTATCCTCCGTTAAACTTTTTAATCATTTTACGAACGGCACCCCTGGACACGCAGTCGTTTCTGGTCCTCCGTTAAGTCATGCGGTAAGTATATCCATGTAAAATGTTTTGCACAACAAAGCACGAATTTGCTGGCAAGTAATTTTTTTGTCAGTTTCAATAAGTTGTCGTACGGTGTCTGTAACCGCAGTCAGTCGGCGGCCGACCTTCACGTACCTCGGTCATGGAGATGATCACGTCCACGACTAAATTCTCCAAACTACGAATACATAGAGCTGCGACATGGTGCTTCATCACCAAATGTCAATTGAAGTCTCTGGCAACTCAACAAGAGTGACTTAAGCCACAACGAAAATCATTAAAAATCACTGAACGAAAATGTTCACGAGTTAAATTCATTTTGATAGAGACACAATTTTCGAAAGGACGTCAGAATGAAAGAACAAATGACAGTCTCGCAAATTGAAAATTAACATGTTCCCAAAGAGTTAAATTTTCGAATTCCATAATTTATTTTCATTCTTTTATTGTAAGTGGCCAGATCCAAAAACTTTCAGTATGCCCGAACTACGTATGGCTTTTTGTCAAAAGACAAGATGTTAGGCGCTAATTAAACGAAAAGCTAAATCAGTAAATTCCATCAGTATATTTTTTAGTTAGTGTAGTGAACAACCACGAAAATCTTAAAGCATATAGTATGTTTTTTGCTGTCAATGTAACAAAACTTAGGGTATGAGGGCGAGTCTATGGATTCGCTCCACCCACACTCTCACCGAAAAATTTTGCTTCGTCTGAGAAGCCCCACTTGAAGCGATTGTCTTAGTTTATGCCAACCTGAGTCAGAAATTTATAAGACTTCCAAACAATCCTCGAAAGTTCGCAACCAGAGGAAAAAAATCCTGAATGATGAAAAAAAAATGTCTTTTACTTTTTCAAGATGCTCGGCCTCCGCTCTCTTACAACCATCGAGCGCGGCGCGGTCCGGATTCAGAGCAACGACCGACTATGCTATGCCAACACCATCGACTGGGATCGCATCATCCAGGACGGAGGCGCAGCTAACAACATGATCAAGGTATGTCAGACAAAATTAATTTTCTGGTATCATCATCTTCATTTCAGCCGGAAGACGTCTAGTAGGTTGCCAACGTGAACGATCCTGCGCTACCTGTAACCACCGGCGGCGCCCAGCAACTTTCACAAAGTACAAAGGCTCCTCCTCCTTATAACGAGATTTCCTGTAAAGATGGCTTAATATAAAGGTAAACCTACCTATAGACAGCGCGCCTGTGCCACAGGCAATCATATTATGTACTTATGTTTATTTAATTAATTATTAATTTGCCTATTATAAGTGATTTACAGACATAGAAATGAGAGTTTAGATAAGTCACAATATTATTAAAATTTTTGACTGGAACATTGACGCGATAGATTCGATCGACACTTTTAATTATAAAATGAATGATCGAATCACCCGCTTTAGTCCGGTTTCCAAACATACCTACCATAAATACAATTATTTAGTTAAATTAGTAACGAGACGGACAGAAGTGTAGCGGTGACGTCCGGCGTCCGCGCGCGAGAATTGATCGGCCCGCGGCAACGGCAGCCGGGCAGGCATGTGCTCATAACCATAACAACGCCGCCGCGGCTCTCAGCCAATATATTATATTGTTTGTTCCTTACCAAACTTGTTTCGGCACGGACCGTGGGATTTCTTTGTTATTAGTTCCGTGTGTCCGTACAGATATACACCTAACATAATTTATTATTATACGCCGCTCAACAGCCGCGGTGGCCGCGCCTCTCGCTCGAACACGTGTTTCTTGTTTCTCTAAACACGTAGCTGTTAATAATTTTGCTATTGAAATGTTTACGGCATGTAATTGGCTATCATAAAGATTAAGAATAGGGATCATAACTACACCTATTCACAATCGTGTGTTTTTTTAAGCTTAAATGTACAAACGCAGGTATTGCTCTGGTGAGAAGCTAAAAGAATAAATACAATAATTTTAGATGAGAAGCTTTACAACACAATATTTTACAAATTGTCTTACTATACATACGGCTATAATAAGTAACTTTGGTTATAATCACGGAATATGTTATAATCTACGACGTGTGTACGTAACTGTAACGTGAAAGGACAAAATTGTTTTTGGTATAAAAATTACAGTTCAACTAACAGACGTTCTGTTAATTGTATCATACATAGAATATCATTATGTGTATTCTATGCTATTTATAGATTTTAGTTCACGCCCGTTTTATTTTGTTAAAAATACTTAAATTCACGAATTTGCGTCTGTTGGAACGACAAAATGACCTGATTTATCTGTCAAGTTGACAATAGACAGTAACCTTATCTTATGCCGCCGGTCGGCAGGCGAGCAAGCGTTGACAGTTAGTAGTGTTGCCAGAAAATTAATCGAATTATCGATTATTAATCGATAGTCTCGATACAGTAAAAAATACTCATCAAAATGGGTAGGCGTATCGTTACTTATAAATACAGTTTTACTATGCATGCGGCAGCAAAAACAATTTTGTACCACAACACAACGTTGTTTTTGCCACTGCATGACATTCACAGTGCATAGCCTAAAGTGTTTCTGAAGCGTACATAGTTTATGATCGTGATTTTTTTATTTGTAATGCTGTATATTATTATATTTGCATTTTCTATTTGTCTATCTATTTATTATGCTTATTCATTAGACATTGATTTACCGGCACTACCCCCTAGCTTACTCTCGTTCACCAAAGGTTGGCTGGAAGAAAATGCGTTCACCTTTGTACAATAAACTAGGTACCTACTTTGTATAATTATGTATTTGTAAGTTATTTATATATTTTTAATGCAATAAAGCATATCAATCAATAACTAATACCTATGGCAATACCCAATCGATTAAATCCACATGATAAATCACAAACCTTTCCACTGACCAATTCCTCTGAGGGACCGGACTACCCGTTGAAAAACCCCTTCAGTCGTTAGTGTTGTGCTAATTAAAATAAATATATGTTTATCAGATTCCTAGATAGGGTTGCCCGGTTGTCCAGTTGGAATGGACAAACGTTGTAATTATAGCTTAATAAGAGTATGAGATATCGTTGATCAAAATCGTAAGGGTTCCAGTCCCTGCCTCTGACTATGGAAACCTACCTATTCACAGTACCCGTTATCAATACTATCGATTATTAGGTATTGCATACTTAGGTAGATTAAAAAGCGATCCATCGATTAGTATTGGCCACGGTAAAAGTATCGATTTAATCGATTATTTTGGGCGATCACTATCGATTAATTAACGATTCGATTTTATTTTTTTATCGTTTTTTTTATTCGTGGCCAGGCAGGACTACCCATACGCTACAATAATAAGTGGGATTACCACTTATCAGTGTTGCTGTTTATTAATTTTGCAATAATTATCTAATTAAATTAATTCAAAAGTGATCTATTATTATAAAAGTAACGGGCATCTTATTGAATTTGGAAGTTTCACATAAGAGTAAAGTATGACGGCATCTTTCATTTAGTATATAGTTCATTTTTGTTAAACGTGTTATTATTTTAATATCATCACCTAAGGAAAAATAATTTTGTCCTTTACAATTCAATAATATTATAATTAAATTATTTTGTCACTAGATCTAGAAAGATGTGGTCAATGAGTTACCTAGAATTTTAATCTAATGGGCTATCAAACATTATTACGATATAGTTAATTGACAGAAAACTAGTGAACGCAATTAATAAGTTATTACCATTGTTCTTATGTTTGCTAGGTATTATTATAATTGTCCAATGCTAAGTTTTTATTGTTTTGTTGCAGGGGAACTACGACTCTCGACTTTGCGGTTTGTGTCCAGGAGCGCAAAGTCGTGTGGAGGACCACCGGCGACCGCGGCAGTGTCCCGCCGACAACAAGGGCAATCTGCTCTGCTGGGACGATAAACACTGCCAGAAGGGTAGGTAGAGCCAGTGGACCATAATATATTTTCCGCACCTTCAATTCGACCCTTTCAAAGTAAGAGTGTCTTTACTTACTGGCAGTAGCCCATTGACAGCAGCTCTGCATCTATAGGCAGCTTGATCTTTTGGCAATAAATTTGCTCTGATGGTAGGGCGACTAGCACTGCACTTCGATGTAGGAGCGACATGCATAGAGCCTAATCTTTTCATAGTAAGTACAGCTTCTGCTGTATAGACCGACAAACTCTCTCGTTTCAGCTTTTCTCATTTTATCCTTTCTCTGCTCTACTAGACGTGTCGTTTCCAGAAACGTTACAGAACTCTAGATCTTTAGCAACAAAATCCTTCCCCCTCATCTTCGGTATTCCTCTTCTGGATCGTGGGATTTTAAAATTCATTACGATGTTTCCTATATCCTCACTTCATTAAATATTTTGTCTCGCAGTGTGTCCAGCTAAATGTGGGGATAGCGCTTGTATGGACGATGGGACGTGTTGCCCCAAGGAGTGTCTGGGCGGCTGTGACGGCTCCAGCGTGAAGCAATGCCACGTGTGTCGTCACTTCTCCATCGGCTACGGGGAGAACAGGACCTGCACCGTGACCTGCCCTAGTGGCTTCTATGAGGTTAGTACCTGTTAGCGTATGATGAGAATGAATACCAACAGCCTATGGCTGAGCGGTCGAGCGTTCGAAACTCATAACGGAGGTTCCGAGTTAGAATGCCGATGTGAATACTCGTAAGCTGTCAAACAAAAATATCTTTGTGGGACCAGTTTGGGTAGGATATTGCAGGACAGATCTCCTGATTGTCCGAAAAGAGAAATTCCATGCTGTAGAAGACACGTTAGGCCGTGGGCCCCGGCTAATATCCACGGAAGTAGTCGTTACAAGTTGTCGCTAATATCTACGGAAATAACAATCCTAAAGTCCTAAAGTAGACCTAACAATCCTTTCCATATGATGACGATATGTATTTGTTTATGCAGCTGTATAGGCGTTGCGTGACGGAGCAAGAGTGTCGCAGCCAACCTGGCCCGAAGAGCGTGGGCACGGCCGACCACAAGCCGCCCAGCATCCATGTGTACAAGATACACAACGGCAGCCAGTGCGTGTGGAACTGCCCCAGCGGGTACACGGAGGTGGGTCACAGTTGTATAGGCGTGTAGGGAATGGGACCGACCACAAGCCGCCCAGCATCCACGTGTACAAGATACACAACGGCAGCCAGTGCGTGTGGAACTGCCCCAGCGGGTACACGGAGGTGGGTCACAGTTGTATAGGCGTGTAGGGAATGGGACCGACCACAAGCCGCCCAGCATCCACGTGTACAAGATACACAACGGCAGCCAGTGCGTGTGGAACTGCCCCAGCGGGTACACGGAGGTGGGTCACAGTTGTACAGGCGTGTAGGGAATGGGACCGACCACAAGCCGCCCAGCATCCACGTGTACAAGATACACAACGGCAGCCAGTGCGTGTGGAACTGCCCCAGCGGGTACACGGAGGTGGGTCACAGTTGTACAGGCGTGTAGGGAATGGGACCGACCACAAGCCGCCCAGCATCCACGTGTACAAGATACACAACGGCAGCCAGTGCGTGTGGAACTGCCCCAGCGGGTACACGGAGGTGGGTCACAGTTGTACAGGCGTGTAGGGAATGGGACCGACCACAAGCCGCCCAGCATCCACGTGTACAAGATACACAACGGCAGCCAGTGCGTGTGGAACTGCCCCAGCGGGTACACGGAGGTGGGTCACAGTTGTACAGGCGTGTAGGGAATGGGACCGACCACAAGCCGCCCAGCATCCACGTGTACAAGATACACAACGGCAGCCAGTGCGTGTGGAACTGCCCTAGCGGGTACACGGAGGTGGGTTATAGGTTTACAAACGCAAATTTCAAGGGTCCTAAGAAGTAAAGAGAATAGAATTAAAACCAATGCAATATCTAACCTACATTTACAACACAAAGGTTTTTCGGTCCCGATTTATATAAATTCACATAAAATTACATAATGTATTATTTTTACATACAAACATAACATGACGTTATTATTCTCCTTTCCTGGGGTATTGTTCTCCTTGAAGATAAAACAATTCGGCGAGTTCTCGTAATGTATTAGGCCCACTTCGAACCAAAAGAGTATGCAAGTGAAATAATCTCTTCACTTATTTAGACGTCTGGAGTGGGTTTTCGCAGCAGTCAACGTTTAAAATTAGAACCTAGCATATTTTTTTTATATGCAGGAAGGCAACGAGAGAAATGCAAGATGCGTGAAGTGCATAAAGTCTTCTTGCACACGTGAATGTGAAGCGGGGAAGATAGATTCCATTGGTTCCACCGAGCAGTTTCGCGGCTGCACCATCATCAATGGCGACCTAGATATCTCTATAAAGGCCACAGGCAGTGAGTATAGCTAGACACAACTATTTAAGCTGGAAAGTTTAACATGTACTGTACACATTGTTCCAGTGGCCAACTCGACAAGCCTTGATCTCTGATTTAGCATAACGAACTCCAGCTATAGTTGGGTTGGATGGGTTCTGACAGCTTAAAAAAATTCCATACGACGTTAACAACTTTTTTTAATAATATTCAGTTTAAAAACCATAATAGCTAAAATATATATAAAAAAAAATAACTTCACCTCTTATTTTATCATTAAACAGTATGTAATTTTATTTATAAATAAATAAACGAAATAATATTAATAAGTTTTTAAAATTTTAATCTGTCAGAGCTCATCCTATAGTATAATATGATTTTTAGAAGACATTCTAAATGTAAACCAATCGCAGACCCATCCATCACTTGGCCATAAGACCTGCAGGTCCTGCAGGAGGCTGCTGTATAACTTTTTTTATACCTACGGAATACCCCTAAGTTTCGAATGAAAATTACTGTCATGAAAGGTTCACTTTTATTCATCATTATCGTGTGGGTTGTAAAGTTAACAACCGACCTCAAAAACCCTGGTGTCAGTGTTAGAGCCGCCAAAGGCCACTGACTTGGCTTATGTAACGACTTGATGTAGCCGGGACCAACGGCTTTACGTGCCTCCCGTAGCACGGAGGTGCTTCTCTCTATCTTTCTTTTCAAACAATCAGGTGATTCAGCCTGCAATGTCCCAACCAAACTGGAGAATGACTCACAAAGAGATTTTTGCTTGACAGTGTCCCCACCGGGAATAGAACCTGGAACCTTCGTAATGGGCGTCGAAATCTTGACCACTCGGCCACGGAGGCTGTACTTTTATTTATTTATTTATATTTTATACAGGCAACACGATGGCAGCTCTCGAAGCGACGCTGGGCGAAATCCGCATCATCAACGGCTCGTTGAAAGTCGCTCGATCCACTCCGCTAGTCTCTCTCATGTTCCTCAAAAACCTGCAACTTATCAATGCCAGTGATGACAAGTGAGTCAGTAAGCTTGTAGCATTAGGTAATTTACTGTCTTCGTTGTTACTTAAGTGTACGATTGACTTAAATGAAGTTCAAGAAAGAAGAAACTACAAGTTGTGGTTCTACAAGCGTGAAATTATAAGAAGGTTAAATAACCACGATATTGGAATTCAGTTTGTCAGGTACGACTTAGTCAATCGTACATTCCCTTTTATGAGTTAAATTATTCGTGGTACTGTTTTGATAAACTGCATAATTTTTTTGATTGACAGGGTGAGCCTAAATATCTTCGCCAATCCGAACTTGGAAATGCTGTGGGAGTTAGAGAACCTCAAGAAGATGGAGATTAAGGGGAAACTGTACATCCATTTCAACCCCAAGCTGTGCTATCGGCTGATCGAAGACCTGAAGAACTCCACCCACACGGACTTCTCCGACACGCAGCAAGTGTCACCGGAGAACAACGGTTATCAGGCGCCTTGTAAGTTGTAATGTATTTGATTAATTAATTGTTAATTGATTTAGTTTAGTTAATTGATATTCAATTATTTTCTTTTATTTACAAGTTTTGACTAGCCCAGTTGCGTGCGTAGCTTATAAGTATCGTCGTGGAAAACGGGCTCTGGACTGCAATTAAAATAATAATATAATATGTAAACTGTAGCTTTAATGATTAGTAAAAATAAAGTCTCCAATACCGGCAGATATCGGCAGAGCTTATCGATGAGTGCTAAGCCAGTCCAGCCCAAAATATATCCAGAGCTACCGCCTTTTCATTAACATTTTATTCTTTAGGTTTCAAACAACACCTAAACCTGAGCGTGCAGACTCTGCAAAGGGACGTGGCAATTCTGACCTGGGATATGTACTGTACGGAAGATTCGCGCAAGCTCCTCGGCTACTCGATATACTACATCGTCGCCGAACAGAACGTCACTATGTACGGACAGCGCGACGCTTGCTCCGACACGTGAGTGTATAGTCTTTTGTAAAGTTCATTCAGTACATCACTATTTTTTTTGAAAAATAAATAAATGAAAAAGCGTTTACTTATTCCATAAATGCCGCACAAAGGCGCGCCTAAGCATCCTCCACCTATTTCAAGGAGTGCATACTACCGATGCGGAGATTAGCAAAGTGCTTTGTGACAGTTGACGCTTTCATTTGTTTTCATTTTTCAGAAAGTATTTAAGGTTAAAATAGATCTTCATGTTTTACCATTAGTATATTCCACCATGATGATTGAAGAGATTTGATGTATTTAAATGTGTGTTTCTTCACAGTTAATAATAAAACAATAATAATAATAATTTTATTGCCAGACAACAGGGTCCATCCGTCACTTGGCCATAAGACCTAAAATAAAAACAAAAAACAAAAACTGCAACAAAATGAATTAAGATAATTTTATCCCGTTTATGAAATATTATTATTTCATCAGATGGAACGTCCTTGACATAACATTGGACGACGTCCGCCGGAGCAACAACAGTAACATCGAAACAGTGAGGCCGACCGCGAAGAAGTACCGTAATGAGACCATAAACACGATAAACACTTTCCACGACCCTTGCAAGAACCGCCAGCCGCTGTTCTACCCGGTGACGTCACTGGTCCCGTTCACGCGCTACGCCGCCTACGTCAAGACCTACACCACGCTGCAGGACAAGAAGGGCGCGCAGAGCGACATCATCTACTTCAAGACTTTGCCCGGCAGTAAGTTGTACAAGTTCCTTTCACGTAAAACGGACGTGTTTGCTTTCACAGTCGCCCAGACAGTTAGGCGATTCAGTATTGTATAAAATAATAGGTAAAGCAATCCACTCCGTCCAGCAGCGCTATTTTTCATGAGATGACATATACGGTTTTGTTGAAATCGTAGGAAAATACAATAATTGTCTCATAAATAAATAGACTTTATTACGAATGTTACTGTATCAAATTTATTATTTCCACGGCAACCGTGTTTTGTAAAAAAATGGTCAGCTAGGGTTCGGCTTGTAACACGTGGCGCCCTCTGTGTCCTGTATGAAATCTCTTATAGCTTACTCTTTTTGACAGTAGGTTCGAAGGTATGGCATCATAGCTTCTGAACGGATGGACCGATGAAAACTTTTTAGCTGTTTGTTCAGTCTTTTATCTATCATAGGGTATTTAATTTCAATTGTTGTTTTCCCATAGGGCCGAGTCCGCCTCAAGCGCTGTCAGTGGAGTCTTTGGACAGTGGCAGTGTGTACATCAAGTGGTTGCCGCCCGCGCTGCCCAACGGGACCATAACCCACTACCACGTGGAGATACAGGCCAACGCCTACAACAAGGAAACCATCGCCGCCAACAACTCCAACTTCTGCTCTAACCGTACGTTGCATTATAATATTCATCTACTCAAGTGCTGTCAGTGGAGTCTTTAGACAGTGGCAGTGTGTACATCAAATGGTTGCCGCCCGCGCTGCCTAGAATGCGCGACGGTTCCTCCGCAAAAGTGGACAGGAATATTACTTCGCAATATACGGCATTACGGAATGAATTAGTGGAAGAAAGACAATGGCGCACTCAATATCAGGGATTCGCCGCGCGACTTGTACTGAATAGGTTTCCGTCCGCAGCGAACCAGCTGGCGTCGATAATGTCGATTCGTTCGGGCTCGGAGACGCCGCGGCGCGCCGAGGTGGCGCCCAGCGCGGACAACGGCACCTGCGCGTGCCGGCCCGACGACAAGCCCGCCGTCAAGTTCAACTCGGAGGCCGAGGAGGAGCGCCGCGAGAGCATACAATTCGAGAACGACCTGCAGAACGAAGTAAGTGAACCTACTAACTGAAATAACTTTAAGAATTAAAAATCTCGCTTTTTCTTTCTTTATCGTGTGGGTTGTAAGGTCGACAACTGACCTCACAAACCCTGGTAGTGTTATAGAGTTGCCACAGGCCACTGACATGGCTCATTTAACGACTAGATACTAGCCGGGACTAAGGGCCTGGTGCCTTATTCATACACGAAACTATCTATCTTTCTTTTTAACCGACCTCTGACTGGGGAAAGTCTTACAAAGAGATTTGCTTGACAGAGTCCCCAGTGGAATTCGAACCCGAGACCTCCGTAATGAGCGTTGAAATCTGCTAGTCGGCTACGGAGGTTGTAACAACCTCTCTAAATAACGAACAGTCCATTTCCTGAAAACTACTGAACCGATTCTGATGAATGCCCTATTCCCTTTTAAGTTTACACACTGGGGATCAGAGTGATTCTACTCATATTCGGCAGCGACAGAAGTGGACGAATTAATAAGACGTCTCTTAACTAGCTTGTCATAGCTGATTAGAAGAAAATTTAATAAAACGATGATAGGTAGGTAGTTAATAAAGCAGATTGATTTCCAGGTCACGGTATCATCTTGTGGGTTGTAAAATCGATGATTCGACCTCATGAACCCTGATCTGATGTCAGAGTTATTGACCCGTCAAAGACCTCTGTATGGGTCATAATAATAATAATATCATTTATTTGCATGAAACATGGTTTACAAAAGGTCTTATTTAAAATAGTTAACGCACATCATGTCTCGCCTGATGCAGGCATACAAATATTAGGTTTGATTCTAAATTATCAAAGAATTATAATTGCAAAAGAAAAATTAATAATAACAAATGAAATAAAATTGATCAAATAATGTCATACATAAGTGTCAAATAAAGTCATAATAGCTAATTATTGAAATATTACTATTCAAATACAATGTCAAGCTTATTACTAAAGTATTGATTAACAGAATAAAAACATTGATTTCGAAGGCATTTTAATAGTATTCGTTTAAATTCCCGATTTGTCAATATTTTCACATGTTCCGGTAAGTGATTAAATAATTTAACACACATGCTATATGAATTTTTAGAACTTAATGCTATCCTATCAAAAGGCAAAATTAATTTATTAGGAAACCTGGTATTAAAATTGCAAACACTACTATTCTTAATAAACAAATTCAAGTTATTTTTAGCAAACATGCAGGCTTCGTATATGTACATACTCGGAAGTGTAAGTTCATTTTTTTTAAAAAGGGCTTGCAACTGGTCACCGAAGACACATTACAGATTGCCCTCACACATTGCTTCTGTGCTCTGAATGCTCTACCCACATCAACTGAGTTTCCCCACAATAGGAGGCCGTATCGAAGGTTGCTGGCAACATAACCATGATATGCTTGGAGGGCTGTTTTAATATCGGTTACTTTGGCCAGACGCCATAGAGCAAAAGCAAAGCTATTTATTTTGGAGCATACCTTATTAACATGCGATTTCCAGCTGCATTTCCTTTATATTTTATGTCTAAATTTAACTTAGACCCTCCTTTGTTACAAATTTGCATATACTTCGTCTTACCCATATTTACCGTCAAGTTATTATTTGCCAACCAGTCACTCACCATTAAAAGTAAGTTTATTTCTGCATGGTATGACCACCGATAAGTCGTCGGCAAAGAGTGTACAATGATGGTTGATTATCTTAGGCAGCTCGTTAACATACAGCAAAAAAAGTAAAGGACCAGTATGCTGCCTTGCGGTACACCTACTTTGACGGGCTTTGGTTCGGATTTATATGATCTCTCATTGTTCTCTGCATCAACACCAACTATATCTACATATTGAATTCTGTTGTATAGGTAACTTTTGATCCACTCTAAAGGTTTCCCTCTTATACCGTAATCCTCGCATACAGATAGTAATCTGCTATGTACTACACAATCGAATGCTCTGGTCATATCAAAGAAGATGGCTATAGTTGGAATTTTTTTATTTAGATTTTCTATGACTCTATGTACTAATTTGAAGGTTGCTAGAGTGGTGGATTTACCCTTCTGAAATCCATGTTGTTCTTTACATATTATGTTGTATTTTATTATAAAATTGTAAATGCGTTTATGCATAGCTTTCTCTATTATTTTTGAAAAAACTGGTATAAGAGCTATTGGCCTATAGTTACTAAAACATAAAGGATTTCCTTTTTAAAAAATTGGCTTGATAACTGAAGTTTTTAGACGATCTGGAAAAATTCCCTTCTGAAACGATAGGTTAACAATATGGCTGAGATCTGGGGCAATTATGTGTGAACATTGTTTTATTATTTTCGTTGGAATGCAATCGTAACCTGAGGAATTAGTATTTTTTAGGCTCGCTATTATATTCATAATTTCATAACTATGAGTAGGAACAAGAAATAGATTACAATTATTAATATTTGTAGATTGATTAATATTGGTATTATTTATATTTACACTAGAATTATATGATATATTGAGAAAGTTATTATTAAACGCATTAGCTATGTCATTCGGATTACGTATTAAATTATTGTCAAAGTCGATTTTGTCAATTATATTATTTTGTTTTGATGCTGCACCAGACGTATTCTTCTTTATTGTCTCATGTAATTACTACGAGAACTAAAGACTTATCGTGCCTTGCGACAAGCTGATTCAGTCTGTGATATCCTTATCAAAGCGGGGATAGTATCACAAAGTATTTTTTTATTTGACAGATGTGAATTTGAATCCAGAATTTGCAGAACGAGAGTCGAACATTCTTTCAAATCTTGTCGTCTCTGTAGGTGTACGTCAAGAACAATAAGACGGGTCGCAGCCGGCCCAAGCACCGCGTGCGCCGCTCCGTGGACACGAGCAGCCTCATCAGCACGCTCGTCATCGTGAGCGGGAACACACCGCCCACCATCGGACACGAGTACTTAAACGACACCGAAGGAGGTAATGTCCGACACTCACTACTAGCGGGATAAGCGGGCTCCGTTAACTTCCTAACTCGCACTATCGCCTAGCACGCGCTAGCTAGTTGTTACACCGAAGGAGGTAACGTCCGACACTCACTACTAGCGGGATAAGCGGGTTCCGTTAACTTCCTAACTCGCACTATCGCCTAGCACGCGCTAGCGAGTTGTTACACCGAAGGAGAAAACGTCCGATACTCACTACTAGCGGGATAAGCGGGCTCCGTTAACTTCCTAACTCGCACTATCGCCTAGCACGCGCTAGCTAGTTGTTACACCGAAGGAGGTAACGTCCGACACTCACTACTAGCGGGATAAGCGGGTTCCGTTAACTTCCTAACTCGCACTATCGCCTAGCACGCGCTAGCGAGTTGTTACACCGAAGGAGAAAACGTCCGACACTCACTACTACCGGGATAAGTGAGCTCCGTTAGCTTCCTAAATCGCACTAGCGCCTAGCACGCGCTAGCCAGTTGTTACACCGAAGGAGAAAACGTCCGACACTCACTACTAGCGGGATAAGTGGGCTCCGTTAGCTTCCTAACTCGCACTATCGCCTAGCAAGCGCTAGCCAGTTGTTACACCGAAGGAGAAAACGTCCGACACTCACTACTAGCGGGATAAGTGGGCTCCGTTAGCTTCCTAACTCGCACTATCGCCTAGCACGCGCTAGCCAGTTGTTACACCGAAGGAGAAAACGTCCGACACTCACTACTAGCGGGATAAGTGGGCTCCGTTAGCTTCCTAACTCGCACTATCGCCTAGCACGCGCTAGCCAGTTGTTACACCGAAGGAGAAAACGTCCGACACTCACTACTAGCGGGATAAGTGGGCTCCGTTAGCTTCCTAACTCGCACTATCGCCTAGCACGCGCTAGCCAGTTGTTACACCGAAGGAGAAAACGTCCGACACTCACTACTAGCGGGATAAGTGGGCTCCGTTAGCTTCCTAACTCGCACTATCGCCTAGCACGCGCTAGCCAGTTGTTACACCGAAGGAGGTAACGTCCGACACTCACTACCAGCGGGATAAGCGGGCTCCGTTAACTTCCTAACTCGCACTATCGCCTAACACGCGCTAGCCAGTTGTTAAACCGAAGTAGGTAACGTCCGACACTCACTACTAGCGGGATAAGCGGGTTCCGTTAACTTCCTAACTCGCACTATCGCCTAGCACGCGCTAGCCAGTTGTTACACCAAAGGAGAAAACGTCCGACACTCACTACTAGCGGGATAAGCGGGCTCCGTTAACTTCCTAAATCGCACTATCGCCTAGCACGCTCTAGTTAGTTGTTTCTTTATTTTTCCTCATTTCTTAACATTTTCTTTTTTTTATTTGTTCTTTTTTAAGTGGCAGTTTTCTTTGAGTGAAGTATTTGTATTGCTTGGATTGTTTCTTAATTTTTCTTTGCCATGTTTTAATTTTAGTGAAGTACTTTTTTTACTTTGCTGCTCAGATCACGTAGGTAATTGTAACTATGATATGATCTCTCTGTTATATGAAAATATGATATACTTGTTGTGGCATAATAATTATAAAGAATGAACGAAGAGAGGAGCCTGATTCTTTAACTGAAACTGCCACGAATGAGAGCTGTGATATTTCTGTGTAGTGCCTGCTTATCCCTATTTTCTGTAATCTAATCATCTAATTACATCCATGTATCATCTGCTTGTTCTTGTCCGCCTTCATTACCGCCATACCATTTCGTTTCAGCAAATTGCAGTCGCTCCAAGCATAGCGTATGCATCAAAATCGACAAAGCAGGTTAATAGACATGATCACCTATATTTGTTTGCAATAGGGAATATGCATAAAAAAATAGTTTTTTTCATAGTTCATCTAAAAGTATACAAAAATAGAATACTGACAGTCAAAACAGAATCGAAATTGATCGAAAAACAACATTATTAAACAAATATATCTGTCCCTTTTACGAAAACAAAATTTTCTATGGCGGATGTATGGCCCGCGTGACACATATGTCATATTATGTCACATGTCACGTCGTCGGACCTCTCTGTCTAACCATCAACTTTGAAGCCTTATAACTTTGTTTCTGAGCAAGATATTTGAAAAATTATTTTTTATGTGTTTATCTGGAACTTGAAATATTTCGATTAATAAATAAAAAAAAAATGTGCATATTCCTTATTGGGTGTCTGGTAGCATGATCGAAGTAAGCTTTTAAGGTTGAATCGGAGACCGATGAAGAATACCTGGGATTTCTTGGTACCTATATAAACGACCTCTTTTCAATAGTCGTAAGATGTAATTACCTTGATTTCTGTTCAGCGCTACTCAATAAGAAGAAGAAAGCGTCTGTTTACTGTTGGATCTTCTTTTATGTTATTTGCTTTACATTTTAAAAATATATACTTATTTGTCTTTCCTTTTCGGTAGCCCTATCTGCTGCAATAACTTTGGGCAGTACAGAAAAAACGGATTAATATGTAGTAAAATCAGAAATTTGTAAAGTCACCTTTATTTAAATATTTATTTAGTCACGTTTGCTATTATTCTTATCATAATTATCCACTTTTCTAGCATTTTCAAATGACGCCAGGTGTAACGATTTCCATCCTCATGGCATGATAATAAAATTGAATTGAATGAGTTTGCATGAAGATTTTGTAGATAGAATGTGTAAGTTGAGCTAACCAGCCAAAAGTAAATAGCATAGAGTAATTTATTTATATATTGTGATACAATGAAGTAATGCATGAATAATAAGAACGTTATTAGGTTGGTTCTTCCTTTTTACAAGCTTTTTATTAGCTTGCACTGTATGTGGGTGGGAGTGTGGGTTTGTATGTTCGGGCGAAATCTTGCAACTCAAATTTGAAGCACTTGCTGCCATTGGAATTTGATGAAATTTGGTACACTTATGTAACCGCGATGACAATGCAATATTATGGTACCATGGAGCTGGTCTGATGATGGAGACGGAAGGTGGCCATAGGAACTCTTATATACACAACACAACCTAGTCTTGTATGGGCTCGTTGGATTTGTATTAACAAGATCTTTGGTCATACGTGATGTCCAGGGTCTCATGATGGAGCCGGAAGGTGGCCATAGGAACTCCTTAAATACATACCACAACCTAGTCGTGTTTGGGCGCGTTGGATTTGTCTTAACAAGGATACTCTACTCCACGGCTTTAAAAGCTTGTTTAAAAAGGATTTTTAATTAAACTTATTTGATTCGATAAAATGGATATTCTTGATTGGCAAGCCATATGTTCAGCCCCCACGCCAGCCCTCCCACGGGCCGTACCTACCTAATACAGTACCTAACTTGCGATTCCACTGACGCCGAAGGCAGACTCCGACACAAATAATATCATTCCTCAAAAATAATATGCATTAAATGGGATGGTTTTATTCTAAATAAGTACAAATCGTAATTGTTTAATAAATCCCAACAGAAAATGTGAAGTCGTCAAATAGTATCTATTGGTTTCAGTAAAAAAAAAACTTCCTTAAGAGCCAATGTTATACAGGGTGTAAGTAATAGGTCTCCACAAACTTGTACAGTGCATTTAGTATATCATGCTAGAAAAAAGGTCAAAGGCTGAATGTAACCTATTTTTTTATAAGACTGTGGAGCCCCGTCACGTACACCTTGTATGAATCATATCACACCTTTCACCACCTTACCTATCATCATCATCATTATTATCGACATTAACATCAGCTCTAATATCCGTGCAAGGGGCTCGAGCCTGAAAAAAGGTCAAAGGCTGAATGTAACCTATTTTTTTATAAGACTGTGGAGCCCCGTCACGTACACCTTGTATGAATCATATCACACCTTTCACCACCTTACCTATCATCATCATCATTATTATCGACATTAACATCAGCTCTAATATCCGTGCAAGGGGCTCGAGCCTGCTGAGTCATGTACTCCCAAGTCGAGTGAGATGCAAAATTAGACGATTCCATTTCATTAAATTTATGTATTACTTAGATGTTGCATGCCTAATGTATTTCCTCCTGATCTCACAGCAATGGAATAAACTAATTAAGTTCACACCGCGGCTACACCGTTATAATTTTTTTAAACAAAATGGAATTATCATTCGATATAAATAACAAATTGAGACAGACACGCCGGAATTTAAAGACCCGTTTACCGTTACTGTGAGACTCTGTGCCGTTGTTAGGTTTATGGCCACTATATACTTCAAACCGCCATAGTTCTCATTTACTTGTATTTTTTTTTACAATTTCATAGTAAGGAACGACCACTGTTTGCCTTAGCGAATAGAACTAAAACGGCAAAAGCCTTTAGTTATCATGTGGCTTTTAAAAGTCAGTAATCGACCTCACAAATCCTAGAGTTATTAAGCGGCTGAGGCCAGTGGTTTTCGGAGCAACAATCTTTTCTTTTAAGTTTTCGGACAAGCGGGTAATTCAGCCTGTAATATTCTAACTAAACTTCACAAAGTGATTGTGTTGTCAGTGTCCCCATCGGGATTTGAACCGAATAGAATTTGGACTCTGTCACAGAATAGGGTATCGGACTACTTTTTTTATTTTATAAGTCCAAACTTCTTAGTTTCTGCTATCGAACACTAAAAAATGTTTGCTCTATCTTTAAAATTGACCGAGTTATAAAGGTTTGAAATTCAAGATTAGACGGAGAGGCACTTACTAGCATGTGACGTCACTTGCTAGTAACGCCATATAATCTTCATACAAAAATCGTTTTTGAAACTTTAAAAAATCACTGTGAATTCGTTTTTCAATCGATTCTGTTTTTTTTTTTTCGCGAATCGTCTGCTGCTAATCTATATTTTAAAAATAATTCATAAAATATGGTAAATTTAGGAACAGTCCGATCCCCTATTAATATATAACCAGAATGGGCACTCATCCCACGCCCGCCACGCGCCAATCCCAGATATCTCATCGAGGGCTCAGTTCGAGGACGGCTTGGGCGACCTAAATAGAAAAGCCGCGCCGGCGCTAGTAAACGGAGTAGTAGGCATTTAAAACGCGACGGTTGTATTAAGTGGCAGAGCTGTAACTCGGTAACAATCGCTTCAACCAACACCTACGCATTTCTTTCACAGGCTACGTGAAATCGCAGTACTTCGAAGTAAACGGCAACACGCGCCACCTGTTGGTGGACAAGCTGCGTCACTTCACTTGGTACACGGTGAACGTGTGGGCGTGCCGCGAGCGCCAGGAGAATGAGCTGCAGGAAGCGTATGCTCAGAGCTGGTGCTCGGATCGCGCCCATAACACTTTCCGCACCATGGAACTACGTAAGTACAGTGAAAGATCTCCTACCTAGCTTTAAAAATAAAACATTTCCTGACTGACCTAAGTAGGACATATAAAAAAAAAAAAACAAACTAAGTTGCTGCTATCGAATTGCTCTATCTTTAAGATTGACCGAATTATAAAAAAAAAATATGTGGGGATAAAGGCATAGAGTTCTAAGGATATTCAAGATACTTGTTACTTGTTTAAGTTAAACGAATATAAGGAAAACGTAAGACAGGGCTACGAAAAGACACACTTACGGGTATAACCATTTAGTACTACGATTCCATTAATTAAGATAAAGAAAAAATAAATACATTGGATGGAAATTGTCTCGTGTCAAGATAATGACTGTTAGACTTTGAAACTATCAAATGCTTAAGATCGGAAACAAAGGAAACATTAAAATAAATAGAACATCCTCTTATTCGACGGTATGTAAGTTCATTTTACGTGGTGCGCATATTTTTTTCTGTGCCTGTTATTCTAAAAACAGCCGTCAAGTTACTATTCTAATTTAGATATTTTGGTTCCACAGCGAACGCGGACATAGTAACAGACGTTCGCGCGGTAGTGCTGCCTTCGAACAAGACGCTGCCGGAGGTAAACGTGACGTGGACTCCGCCCAAGAACCCGAACGGCTTCGTGCTCGCGTACAACGTGCACGCGTACTCGAGGGTCGACGATAACAGCCATGTAAGACATTGTTAATTAAATTACTAGCCGCCCACCTGCTGCTTTGCTCTCGTAATTCAAAGCTCGTAGTGATAAAATGTTTTTCCAGCTATCTCTAATTCAAATTTCAAAAAGATCGGTGCGATCAACATAAAAAAAAATGCTCTTTATATAAGAATTTTAACATAACATCTCATGAGGACGGGCAGTTCACAAACTAAATAACCAAAAAAGAGTGTATTTAAACATGATCTTATATGTCAAACAGCGTCACACTTATTAAAACTGACTGTCTCCTAAAAGGCTTTGTGAAGAAAGAGAAAATTCATATTTCTGCGTTATTCCTCAAAACTAACAAATACTTAACTTTTATTTCATCAGTCCACCGGATTTTGAATTAAACGATATGTTAAATCCTCCTCACAGTCTCAAGACGTGAGCATGCAGAACTGCGTGACGGCGTCGGAATGTCGGAACAACACTTGCGTGACACTTCTCCGGAACCTACTGCCCGGAAACTACAGCCTGCGCGTCACGCCCATCACCGTCAGCGGCGCCGGCAACGGCTCCGCGCAGACCAACGTCTTCATCGAGGTCAGTACTGCTAAGAGATCATTTCGTGCCTTGGAAGGCACGTCAAGCTGTCTATTATCTGCACTGACTTATGAACTACTCAATGAACAATAGATCCAGCTATCCTTTTCGTTTTTATGGTCCTTTTTTTATTGGCTTGGTGCGGTTTGCACATCATCGCCACAGTCATCATATATCAGCTTATACTTTAAACGAGCAAGATAAAAATAATAATAATTTTGGAAACGGCTGCAACGATTTCGATGAAATTTAGCAATTTAGTTTCGGGAGCGATAAATCGTTTAATTTTTAGGTAAAATAGATTTCCCCGTATTTTCAGGCAGAATTGACACGCGAAATCATTGAAATAGAAAGGTAATTTTGGCTCAGTCGGGACACCGCGAGTTTGCAGTTCGAATCTCGACAGATGTATTTTTTAAATTTCTTTGATCTTTTTTCGTTTATTTCTTTTTTTATTTGTTATTTTCTTTTTCTTTTTTATTATTTCATTTAGTTATTTAAATACAAAAATGAAAGAAATTTAAATTGCTGATATTTTTTCGTGGTCTGAAAGTTTTCCATCAGATGGCCCGAGTAAAACGAGGAAACGATTATGTATTATAAAATAATAAATTAGGATCGGACTTTGGATTATTATAGGAAAATAAATTATTCCCATACCAACCAACCTATCAACTTATTAGCAGTAGTTCAAATACAGTGGTAAAGGCGGCGCTAGTAGTAATATAAAATTGCATTTATTGGGGTTGCCTGGATAAAATAGAATTTCCCATTTCTTTGTATCTAAATATCCACAAAATACTTTTTAAAAGAACATTTCGTCACTATGTGAGTTGGGAGAACTTTCGCTCTAAGAAAAAACTTAAAAGAACAAATAAAAAGTAAATACGACAACGGTAAATAATATTAAAAAAAAACATAATAAAATAAAACTTCAGGATTCGTCCTCGAGACCTTAGTCTTCTTAGTCACGCGGTCTCCCGACTGAGCCAATGTTACGTTATCGGAGTCGGTGTAATTTCCTATCTCTTCTAACAATATTCCGTAGCTATTTTTAATGCCTGAAAACACGGAGAAAACGCTTTTCACTAAGAATGAAACCTAGCTAGATCGATTTATCGCCCCAGAGACCTCCTATATACCAAATTTAATCGAAATCGTTGCAGCCGTTTCAAAGATTCTCATTATATATGTATATATAGGTATATATATATATATATATATATATATATATATATATATACAAGAATTGCTCGTTTAAAGTATTAGATAGATATTCGTTTTAATAAATGACTCGGTTATAATAATATTACTGTCATACGTAATTGTAACCTAACCCAATCTTATCTTCAGGAGCGAGCGGCGGGCCACGAGTGGATATGGGGCGTGATATGCGGCTGCATAGTGTTGATCCTCGTAGTGGGCGGGGCGGTGTGGTACGCCAAGCGCGAGTTCCTGCAGCCGTCGGAGGCCAACAAGCTGTTCGCCAGCGTCAACCCGGAGTACGTCGCCACGGTGTACGTGCCGGACGAGTGGGAGGTGCCAAGGGGCAACATCGATCTCATCAAGGAACTCGGACAAGGATCCTTTGGCATGGTAGGTTTTGGGTATTTTATTATTACATCGAGCGCGTTTTCACGTGGTGCGATTTTAAATTGTCTCAAAATGAGAATAGAAAGTTATAGATAATTTTTGTTGTTGTATTTCTCATAGTTAATCTATATTTTATCGTGTCTCCTGTACATAGCAATCTTAAAAAAAAAAACTTATTTTTCAGGTGTATGAAGGATTAGGAAAGGGCATTGAGAAAGGCAAGCCGGAAACTCGGTGTGCTGTGAAAACTGTCAATGAGCATGCCACTGACAGGTAAGAATTATATTATTATGTTCTTCAGTACCAATAAAACCCAATAAATAAACCAATAAAGTAATTTCTAAGACCAGTTTCGATCATTATTTATTTGACGAAAACAAGTCGACTCTTACACGTTAGAAATCCAACAGATCTGACACTGACTTATCATTATCATACCAGTAGTCCAGTCAGTTCCATTCCAATTTCATGAAAACCTTGTATTTGTAGTTCTGACTTCCACACCAATTAGTCAAAAGAGTTTTTTTTTTATTTTGTATATTCACTCCTCCCAGGGAGCGCATCGAGTTCCTGAACGAGGCGTCAGTAATGAAGGCGTTCGACACGTTCCACGTGGTGCGCCTTCTGGGCGTGGTCTCCCGCGGGCAGCCGACCCTCGTGGTCATGGAGCTGATGGAGTTCGGCGATCTCAAGACCTACCTGCGCAGCCACCGGCCCGACGCCGACAACTCGCTGCCCAAGAAGGACGGCTCCAACAACCCGCCCACGCTCGCTAACATCCTGCAGGTCAGTTCTCAGTCTGTGGCAAGAACATGAATGCTCAAAAAATGGGCCGGCAAAGCGGTGCTCAAGCACTACATTACCGCAGTACATGTCAATAAAAATACTACTATAATGATAGACAATAAGGTTGCAATTAATAAAATACACATGTCACTTTTTAATCCCAGCGTACTTTCAAATAGGTGACATGTTTCTAGTTTCCCACACTTCGTTTGTCTGCTCCACCACTCTCCTCTGCAGAACTCGTTTACTCCATTCCATTGTTGGATCCGCGATTTCAATATTTGTGTCTCATTCTTAATTTACCATTTATTGAACATAAAATTATTAAAGATACACAAGTATGTATTGATTCATCTTGCTTGTCACTTTTCTGCCTCATTTTTTTTATCACATCGATCTATTATATCTACAACCTGAAGAAGAGAAAAACGGGAAAATTAAAATATAGTGAGTGCAGTGTGAGTCTTAATAAATACAATAGAAAAACTACTATACCACATTTTTAACAATATTTATCTCTGTTACAAACACACACACACTATGTGTGTTTGTTATTCAGTTTTGAACATCAAAAATAATACATGTTTGTTTGTTCCAGATGGCTATCGAGATAGCGGACGGTATGGCCTACCTATCGGCCAAAAAATTCGTGCACCGCGACCTCGCGGCGCGCAACTGTATGGTCTCCGGGGACCTCACCGTCAAAGTGGGGGACTTCGGCATGACCAGAGACATTTATGAGACTGATTATTATAGGAAAGGCACCAAGGGCCTACTGCCGGTGCGATGGATGAGCCCCGAGAGCTTAAAAGATGGGGTGAGTTCATATTTTGGATGGAATTTTTGATTAAATTAAATGCCTTGGTAAAAAAAACATCACAAATTATTCTTGTGTTCTTTCTACCTATAGTTTGGTATAGATTATTCACTCTCTGAAAATAAATATATAAGGTGCCCCGTTATTAGTGTCAAATATTTTCAGGGCTGAAAGAAGAAGGCCTGACCTTCACTTCATAAAAAAAATAAGATCAATTTACATGTTACGAGGGCTGCTATTTATGTATCTGGAATAACAAAAAATAACAAACATCTATAACCAAATATACTTTTATTGCTTTTAAAAATATTCCCCGTGATGATCGATGCATTTTTTCATACGTTGAAACCAACTTTCGTAGCATTTTTTCCATTCTGTATCGGGTATCTCCAAAACGTGCATTTTGAAAGCATCAACGGCTTCTTCCAGGGTCGAAAATCGGTGTCCACGTAATTTGTTCTTCACGCTTGGGAATAAATAAAAGTCGTTGGGTGCCAAGTCGGGACTGTACGGCGGATGACCCGTCAATTCGATCATTTGACTATTTAAATACTCCGTTGTTGCGGCCGAGGTGTGAAGCTGGCGTTATCGTGGTGAAGGATTATTCTTCGTTGTCGATTGTTCTTGCGTATTTCTCCAAAGACTTCTGGCAAGCAAATGGTGGTGTACCATTCAGAATTAACCGTTTTACTATTCTCTAGTGGTACTGTAGCCACATGTCCACTAATACCAAAAAAGCAGGCAACCATTTGCTTCAAAGTGCTTTTTGCACGAACAACTTTAGTTGGGTTTGGCTCATTTTGGAACACCCAAACCGTTGACTGCTGTTTAGTTTCGGGATCATACGCATATATCCAAGATTCGTCTCCTGTGTAGATATTATGAACAGCTTTTAATGTACCACATTTGTATTTTTCTATCATTTTTTTGCACCAATCAACACGAGCCTGTTTTTGTTCAACTGTTAAGTTGTGCGGGATCCAACGAGAACAAATTTTTTTACAGCCAAATGTTCGTGTAATATTTTATAAATACTCGTCATACTAATGCCCAGAAATGCCTCTATCTCGCGATATGTAACATGACGGTCTTGCATTATTAGTTTGCGCACAGCATCAATATTTTGTGGTACAACAGCCGATTTAGGGCGACCTTCTTTAAAATCGTCCGCAAGCATACGACGACCACGATTAAACTCACTGAACCAGTGATACACAGTGGTTTTCGATGGGGCTTCCTCCCCAAAAGTCGACAAAAGTTGATCCATGCACTGTTTTTGAGTTAATCCACGCCGAAAGTCGTAATAAATCATAGCACGAAAATTTTCACGAGTCAAATCCATGGTGATGATAGACAATGAATTTTAAAAATGGCGCCACAATGTAAAAACAATTGACAGATGAATGAAACAAACTTTATTTTACAGCCAAGAAGTTCTATTTTTAAATGTTATAATTTCTTTTAAAATATTGTTTATGTAAGTGGCCAGTTCCGGATACATAAATAGCAGCCCTTGTAGTTTTTAAGTAATTAAGCCAAACAACTTGGTTACCTAATCATATAAAACATCACCCTCAACCAGCTGATCACTACTACATTTGCATTCATGCACGCACACACGCGTTTGATGCGTATATGATGATGTTTACATGTATCTAGAGTAATTTGAGTGTACATGCAGAGGGTGATCTCTTTTTGTCATATTTAATGATGATTTTTTTTGTTATAAAAAGAAACTTTTAAACTAACGTGTAGATTTTCGAAATATTTTTTTTACATGACTATTATTACTATTACTTTCAGCCCTGAAAATATTTGTCACTAGTTACCTTGTTTGTCACCTTATATAGGAGATAAACTAAAAATAAAGTCATCTTAATAATTAATTTAATTGTTCTAGGTTTTTTCAAGTAATAGTGATGCATGGAGTTACGGGGTCGTCTTATGGGAGATGGCGACGCTCGCTATGCAACCATATCAGGTAGGTGTTGTTTAAAATGTTAATTATGTTTATTATTGTATTGTAAAGCGGTTACTCTGTTGCACTTAAAATAAAACTACTAGAATTAAGTTCTTAACGATATCAGCTTAAATGTTGAATATACGTGATTGTGTTTGATACGGACTAGAACTCGGCTATTTTAAGACGCGGAGTTGTGGTTCCAGCGGGAAAGGTTTGCATTGTTAGAGTTTCTTCAGCGAACCCTAACAAATCTATCTCCGCCACACGCGTCCTAAGCTCGTTCACGCATTAACGCAATTATTTGTTCGCCAGGGTCTGTCGAACGAACAAGTAGTTCGTTACGTGGTGGAGGGCGGCGTGATGGAGCGGCCGGAGCACTGCCCCGACCGCCTGTACGAGCTGATGCGCGCCTGCTGGTCGCACCAGCCCTCCGCGCGACCCTCCTTCCTGCAGCTCGTGGCGCAGCTCGCGCCGCACGCGCAGCCCTACTTCCGACACCGCTCCTTCTTCCACTCGCCGCACGGACAGGAGCTCTACCAGCTCACCAGGACCCTCTCCGGTAACTACTCCCGAGGACTATAGAGCCCTCCTTCCTGCAGCTCGTGGCGCAGCTCGCGCCGCACGCGTAGCCCTACTTCCGACACCGCTCCTTCTTCCACTCGCCGCACGGACAGGAGCTCTACCAGCTCACCAGGACCCTCTCCGGTAACTACTCCCGAGGACTATAGAGCCCTCCTTCCTGCAGCTCGCGCCGCACGCGCAGCCCTACTTCCGACACCGCTCCTTCTTCCACTCGCCGCACGGACAGGAGCTATACCAGCTCACCAGGACCCTCTCCGGTAACTACTCCCGAGGACTATAGAGCCCTCCTTCCTGCAGCTCGCGCCGCACGCGCAGCCCTACTTCCGACACCGCTCCTTCTTCCACTCGCCGCACGGACAGGAGCTCTACCAGCTCACCAGGACCCTCTCCGGTAACTACTCCCGAGGACTATAGAGCCCTCCTTCCTGCAGCTCGCGCCGCACGCGCAGCCCTACTTCCGACACCGCTCCTTCTTCCACTCGCCGCACGGACAGGAGCTCTACCAGCTCACCAGGACCCTCTCCGGTAACTACTCCCGAGGACTATAGAGCCCTCCTTCCTGCAGCTCGCGCCGCACGCGCAGCCCTACTTCCGACACCGCTCCTTCTTCCACTCGCCGCACGGACAGGAGCTCTACCAGCTCACCAGGACCCTCTCCGGTAACTACTCCCGAGGACTATAGAGCCCTCCTTCCTGCAGCTCGCGCCGCACGCGCAGCCCTACTTCCGACACCGCTCCTTCTTCCACTCGCCGCACGGACAGGAGCTCTACCAGCTCACCAGGACCCTCTCCGGTAACTACTCCCGAGGACTATAGAGCCCTCCTTCCTGCAGCTCGCGCCGCACGCGCAGCCTTACTTCCGACACGAACTCCGCATCTATTCACACCCAGAACCTTACTTCAGTGCCAATCAGTCTGGTCGCATTAGCAGACGAATCTGTCATTTTCACAAGTTTTTTAGAATCGTGGTGTTAGTGTTAGATAACTGATTACTCCCCTAAACTCCCTTTGCATGGATCAATGATCGACGATCCGATTGAAAATTTTGAGGAACGACTATAATAGTAATTTCATTGTAAAACTTGTTATTTCTTAAAATTTTTACTACAGTTATTATTTTATTACATGAAAGCAAATTTTGGTGCATTCAGAAAATGATAACACATATCGTATTTTTTGTATTAACAAACCGCTGTCTGTCTCTGTTATTTGCTACACGATGACCTCAACATAGAAGTATGTGGGAAGACTCTGCCCCAATGATCGTAAGTAGCGATTACTTGCATGCTCGCTGCCGTAATATGCACCTTGTTAATACTTGTTATCATTTCCTGAGTGGCCAAAGTTGTTCAGCAAACTTATTTTGTAGCACTGCTAGTATGCTATGCTGTGAAATTTATTTATTTTTCTAAAAAACATGATACCTTCTCTCTTTGATAAATGTTATTTTCGAGTTTCTATACTTTTTTAATGTTCCTTGTAGAAAGTTGTAATTATGTGATTTCAATCTCGATCTACGCGTAGCATTGAAAATTTAACAATTTTTATATTGAATCCAGGTATTTTTTTCCGCAACTCGCTTGATAAGTTTTATTCACGCGTTTTTGTTTTTATTTTACTCTTCCGTCTTGCAATTTGCTATTCATCAAAGTGCACATTTTCACGAAGTAAGAGAGAGATATACTGGCACTTTCAAGGTTAGTACTCAAAACTAGTTGCGATTGCGACACCTTTTTATGTATTTAAATCTATAAGACGGTCTCTGGCTGTTTTTATTCAATGAATTTATAGGAACCAAAACAATTATAGAATCAAAGCTACAAGTGACTTCAAACGCTATTTGCCTTTCCATATTACGAGTAACTGTTTTAACATGTCATAAAAAGATGCTCATCCGACCTGTCCGTCGGATCGGATCGGACAGAATTAGTATAAACCATTATTGACGGCCCCGTAGCCTAGTCGGTAATATGCCTGCCTTCGCAGCACAGGGTCGCGGGTTCGAATCCCGCCCAGGGCAAACATTCGTGTGTGTGTTTGCCTTGTGTCTGGATGTAGTTTATCTATATAAGTATGTATTTATCTATTTAAGCCGGCGCAGTATTTAAGTAATATATATCAGCTGTCTGATACCCATAGTATATTAATTCCGTGCCCATAGTACAAGCTCCGCTTAGTTTTGGATCAGATAGCCGTGAGTCAGATGTCCCCACATATTTATTAATATATTATTTATTGTACAGATGAAGACCAGGAGCCGGCGGAGGTGAACGTAGGCGCGGTGGCAACGGGCTCGGGCTCCAACCTGTTCGGCGTGTCGGGGCGTCTGGCGTCGTGGGTGCGCGAGCTGTCGTCGCTGCGGTCGCGGGGCTCCGACGACGCCGCCGCCGAGCCGCTGCAGCCCGCGCCGCCCGCCAGCATCGCCCGACCCATCCCGCTCAAGGTAACACTAACTAACACTTTAACACGTGCTGTCATCTTATTAAAAAGTCAGGTATTAACGGGAGATTTTCCGACAGCCAATTAAAAAAAAATAGTTCATTAAACTAGATGGCGTTGACTATTCGTGGATCCGAAGAAATCCGGCGAGTCACCCAGGGCCATAAAAGCATTTAAAAAAAAAACCACGAAGTACACCTGGCGCCACCTATCTTCTACTATTATTTTTATTTTTTAAAGAGCTGTCAGAAAATCCTCCATTGATAATAGTGTCTGCCGTTTACGCTTGCCTTCGAAATCGGGCGCGTGCTCCAAACGCGCGTCGGAGATCACATTGGTGACGAGTCGCTTGCAAGATATAGATTAGCACTACGTCCTCATAAAGGCCAAGTGGATGACAGCAAGTAGCGAAGCAATGATCAAGCTCTTATCCCTCAAGGGAGCGCACCAAAACGACGACGTTGGGAAAAATGTTAGGATAGGATTTAATATAATATGTGTTGCTAACCCGCACGCGATTTGAAAGCTGCTTTCATGTGTGACTATAGGGAACATGCACAATTTTTTTTAAATTGATTAATCGAAATATTTCAAGTTCCAGATAAACACAAAAAAATAACTTTCCAAATATCTTGCTCAGAAACAAAGTTATAATAAGGCTTCAAAGTTGATGGTTAGACAGAGAGGTCCGACGAGACATGTGACGTCATATGTGTCGCGGGCCGTACATCCGTCATAGAAAATTTTGTTTTCGTAAAGAGGGACAGATCATCATCATCAACAGCTCATATACGTCCCCCCCGAGGGACAGATATATTTATTTAATATTGTTGTAACTAGTTTGTTTTTCCATCAATTTCGATTCTGTTTTGACTGTCAGTATTCTATTTTTGTATACTTTCAGATGAACTATGAAAAAATCTAATATTTTTTTATGCATTTTCCCTATTAGGGCCACGAAACTTCGATCACAAAGCATTCAGATCGCGCACGGACAGTTCGAAAGAACGCTGATCTTTATGTTTTAGTGGAACATAAACTGAAATAATAGTACATTGCTGCTGCGGCCACAATATTTGTTATTTCTGGACGAGGGCACGTTTAAAATCCGAGCCGCAAACGAGGGCTTTTATTGTATACGAGTCCAGCAAGAGTTATTGCGGCCGTGGCTTGTATGGTGCTTTTCTCTGAAATATGCGAAGATATTATAAAATACTAAAAATATTGTGGATCCTTGGATAGTGATAAAGATTAGACCTTACAAATTTTTAACCTCTACTTCGACTTCTTGAACCATTCATTGTTATAATATTTTCCTAATTTAATGATTAGTTAACTCCGTCATGAAAAATAAGTAACAAAATAAGTACATAGTACGATAAAAATAAAAGGACGAAAATAAATAACAAACCGCCATATAGCGCACTTTTTTTATGCCAATGTCATACAGGGCATACAGCCAACTCAAATAATTACTATTCGTGTGATTCATTTAAAATTTGAATTTAGAACAACTGCGATTGTTTTGGTCTACACATAATACACATTAATGTTTCATTCAAACGACCTCCTGCTCTGCAATGTTTCAGTTGCGACAAAGAGGTTTGATAGGCTCGCTTGTTTTGGCAATGAGTCTCACCCGCACGGGGGATGTTTTCCCTCCGTGGCCGAGTGGTCGAGATTTCGCACCTTATTACGGAGGTTCCGAGTTCGATTCCCGGTGGGGACACTGTCAAGCAAAAATCTCTTTGTGAGGTTTTCCCCAGTTTGGTTAAGACATTGCAGGCTGGGCTGAATCACCTGATTGTCCGAAAAGTAAGATGATTCCGTGTTTCGGAAGGCACGTAAAGCCTAATCGTTACACGAGCCATGACAGTGGCCTTTGGCGGTTCTATAACACTGACACTAGACGACGACGATGAAGAAGAAGGTTCGTACTATGTACTATCCCAACGGCAGGATCGTTCGTAAAAAAGTACGATAATTTTACCCGGGCTATATTTAGTAAGATCTATAGTAGGATGTAAGGTCGACCAAGAAAGTGGTTTACCATTTTTCATTCAATTTCCTAGTTATCGAAAATTTCAATAAGGTTTATACTCGGTATCTGACAGATCATTCTGCAAACGAAAATAATCTTTGTTGTTCTATAATTTGCAACTGACATTCAAGCTTAGGGTGATAAACCAATTTATTGGTCGACCTTACATATATTCTGTAATAAGTGTGACAAAGATAAAAATGATCCTTCAGCTGTACTATGATTCAGCTCAGCGCAGGGTTTGATTTTGTACTAGAAATTATAATTATCGAACTTAAATTAAAAGTGGATTTGATGTACGTACAAACAGCAACACCCTTAACTATACATGTGTCGAACCGGAAACACAGACAGAGACTTGCATTTGACGTTGACTGTCACGACTAATAATGGATGACCCACTAGCAAACTTTTTAATTTATCCGAGTAATATTCCGCTATCGGCTATTTTCGACTGTTTTCGGTGATCATCGATTTATATCCTCTTCGACTTCAAAACCGGCATTAAATTCCTACCTACCTAACCACAGAATTAATATAGACCAAACCATAGATAAATAAGGGGGTATAGATTGCTAACTCCATACTTGCATGCCCAACCTGCGTAAAACTTATTATTGTCGCCGGTACCTTTTAGTTTTGCTTATTATATTAGATGTCGCTACTTTCTAAGCCTATCTGTGTTAATCAAGTGACATCTGTCGAACTATTAATAAATCTCTAACTGAACGTGGTTTCCTTTAGTCGCCAGGTGGCGCAAATGTGGAGCGACCCCGAACTGGCTTGCCCGTACTATTTGTGAATTTATGTTTACGTCTTTATTGGTAAACTCACTCTCTATGCTAATATTTACTATGTTCTAATAATGAATCCCTATTTGCCTTTGTTACCACCACGGCATCACACGTGAACGGCTAGAACGATTTAGCTAATTATTTTTTTGTTGAGTTTGTTTTTGTCACGAGAAGATTCTAATAAAATAAAAAAAGTTGCGCGGAAAATTGAAAAAAAAAAGATATTTTTTTTTAGAAGGACCATATTTACTTTTCAAAATTATCATGTTAACATTATTGTCAGCCGTTTGACGTTAAAAGGTGCAAAAGTGCAAAAGTGGCGTAACCCACAAAATATCAAAATTCTGTTTATTGGGTGTAAGCACTCGTAAAGATATAAAGTTTCAACACATGAGTGGTGTAACACTTTATTCTAGCTAGATTCAATTATAACGTCATAAACACCATTATTGCATTCCGAAATCACGCTCTAATTATAATTTTAAAAACCAGTCATCCTTTCCGTTTTTATGAACAACTAGCGGTCCACCCGCGGCTACGCTTGCGTTATATAAAATTCTCCCGTGGGAATAAGACGTGGTAAAAATATATTTTTTTAAAGTCTCGATTGTTTTAATCCAGAGTACAAACTATATCTATTCCAATTTTCATCCATATTCGTTTAGTAGTTTAGGCGTGAAAGCGGAGCAAACTTCCAAATATATTTTCACAAAAATGTTAGTGTGATGTGACAAAAGAGAGGTGATGAATTCAGATGATAAATGTTATGCAAAATATGTTTCTTATCCAAATCTTCTTAACCCGTGAGGGATTACCTATGCCTGTGAAAAAATCGGGTTCAGCGAAATAAGGAAAAGACCATCATTTAATTACCTACAAGTTTTTTATTATCTTTAATTTCGGATTGATTTTGTTTTCTAAAACATTTTTCTTTTGTGACTTACAGAAATCATAAATTTTTACTAAAAGTAGATGATAAATCACAAATTTTTCATGCGTTTGGCAAAGCAGCAGCAGCAAGATAATCACACAGCACAACGTAGTATCGCGTTTGGCAACCTTTGTTGCCATGAACGCTCGAGTCGGTTGCTAAGCGCAAACACGAAAACAAAACACAACACCAGTCACCACGCCCTTATTTATCTATGGGCGTATTCCGATTCAGGCTTTCAGCGCTGTCAGCGATCAGACAAGCAAAAAAACGTATGAATTTTGACAGCTGACAGTAATTCGGAACGCGATTACGGGTGCTTTAATCGATTTCAGCGCGTTTCGGAACGCAGGGTATGACCACGCGCATGACAACTAGATTGCCAGACGTGTTAAGATTTATTGTACTAGCTAATCCTTATAAAATATGTGAAAATAATATTTGTATGTTCCACCTTCACGATTAAAGTTCTCAACGGATTTAGATAAAATTTGGAATGAAGATAGTTTGTAACCTGAACATTATACCTAGTTTTTACGGGAGAAAGTTTTATTCCTACGGGAAAATCTTACATAACGCGAGCGTAGGTCCATTGTTCTTACTAATGTTATAAATGTGGAACTTTGTATCTGACGGATGTATGGATGTTCGCAAAGACCCGCGGGATAAAAAACCGAAAAAAATTGGGAAAGACAGCGCGAAGTACAATAAAAAACAGCTCCGTGAATGACACTTAGCAAGCGATCCGTGGGCTAAGTCTGGACATTCTGGAGCAGGCTTAAGCAGCAGTGTTAAAAAACGAGATACTTTATAATAATTTTTCACAATGAAACGGAACGCACTTATTTTAGTTTGGTTATGCAGCTATCAATATTGTTGTCTTAGACTTATCAATTAGAAAATGTTTTCTGTATGTGCGACAGCTGATGTTTGTTATTAAACATTATTTCTTCCAAATTAACCAAGTATAGATCAGACACATATTTATTTTTAAAATCTGGCAATATTTCTGTAGCGCTATTTCTAAAAACACGCCATCTGTTGAAAATCAGAATAACTGCGTGCTCTCCTAACGTGAAAAGGTTTTAGGTTTTTAGTTTAATGGTTCAATAAATTGAGTGCTAATTTGAATAGTGAGTAATTGTTGATTTATTGTGTCTAGTAATGAAAAAACATTGTTATTATAGTAATAAAAAATAAATATTAAATCCTCGAGATGAAAAATGCTTTAATTTGGCCATTTAAGACAAATGTTACCTCCGACAAGCCAAGTAACGCCATCTAGTACAGTTTTCTTAAATAGCAAAACTCTTAGTATGAAAAGAACAATCTATACCCCCTTATTTATCTATGACCAAACCTAACCAATGAAGTCTATTAATTAAATACAGCTGCACTATTTATGCAAACTATCTTATAAACTTTCACATTTAAATATCACAACAACAACAGCTTCCGTGACCAAGTGGTCGAGATTTCGACGCCCATTACTGAGGTTCCAGGCTCGATTCTCGGTGGGGACACTGTCAAGCAAAAATCTCTTTGTGAGACTTTCCCCAATGTGGTTAGGACATTGCAGGCTGAATCACCTGATTGTCCGAAAAAGAAATACGATTCCGTGCTTCGGAAGACACGTTAAGTCGTTGGTCCCGGTTACTATCTAGTCGTTACACGAACCAAGTTAGTGGAGTTTGGAGGCTCTATAACACTAACACCAGGGTTTGTGAGGTCGGTTGTCGACCTTACAACCCACACGATGATGATGATTTTAATATCAAAAGAAAACCAGGTTATAAGAGCTAAAACTATCTATTAAAATGTTAACAAAACCCTAATAATATGGAATGTGCCCTCCTCCATTTTCCAGAACATAATTCATCCTGACCCTCGTGTCATCCACCATATTCCATTTCATATTTCGCTTCCCCGTAAGGATTACCATATGCAGAATACCACTTCTTTCAAATTATTTCTGGTACGCACATCTGTGGGATCCCAGTCAAGAATCATTTGGCCCCAAATATTCTCAATCAGGTTTAGATCTGGGCTTTTAGCTGGCCATCGTACGGGGGTAATGTCAAACTGAGTTACGAGCCATTCTTGCACCACGAGTGACCTATGAATTCAACTAATGTCCTGGGCAAGATAAATATTGCCTTGAGGATACACAGTTCGAACAGTTGGTATAAGAGTATTCCTAAGTAGTTCCATATACTGGTATCCGTTCATTCGACCGCACACTTCAGTGACTTCTCCTAGACCTGCTGCACTCATCCATCCCCAAATACCCAGGCTTATTCTGCCGCTTGATCTATTTGGTAGAGTGTTTGCTTCAAAGAACCATACGTTTTTTCGCTTGTATAATATTTTACGGCTATGTTTATCAGACCTAAAAGTCTTTTCATCAACGAATATCACAATATTATTTATCCATAATTGTAAAAGAATTTTTAATGAATATAGTTATTTAATAAAACTAATTAATTTTATTCCGTTTTTGACAATAAGAACTATCTATCAAAATATTATGTCTCCATCATGTCTCCATGAATCAAACAAAAAAGAATGTGTTAAAAAAATTATCAAACTCAAAAATCTCCTCCCAGAAAGTTTCATATTTTGTCAGTTATAAAAAGTTATCTCTGAATTCGTAATTCTTCGGAACACGAATTTTGTCATTGGCATAAAGCTACACGACGGAGTTAAAAGTCATTACGAGCGACTATAATGAACTAGATAATGAAATTGATAGACAAACATAGATACATATATACATCACTTTCGAGCAGTGAAAATTTTACTCAGTTTCGTCTTTAATGGTCACTTAAGGATGTTGCTGTTTGTACTTATACGTTTTGCAAAATACTATCCTTTTGATTGTCATAGAAAATATTTTTTGAAGACAGATTCCAACCCTGGATGTTTCTCATTACGAACGCAAAACATTTCATAGATGATTTGTGTAGAGGAACCATAGATAAACATACATTTTTTTTAGTTTTGTTGAGATGTTTTCTGTGTATTGTGTACAGCGAAACATAGCAGGAGTCACGGCGAGTATGTTGTAAAAAGACTCAAAAACATTGAAATTTCTGGACGAAAGTTACTTTGCTGGCCTAGGCCGTTTAAGGGCACATTGCTAGCCGCTGTTTTGTATGGGACAATGTTTCGTCAAAAAATGAGTCACTTCGCTTACTGTTTTTTATAGCATTGATCACATTTTCGAGCATGTCTGAGAAAACCTTACTAACATTCCAGGGCGGGCCAAACGGCGTCCTGCGCGAGTCTGCGCCGCTGTCGACGGGCTGCTAGCGCCGCGCCCCCCCCGCGCCGCTCCCCGCCCCCGCGCGCGCCCTCTATCTACCTCAGGCCGGTCGCAGCAAGAGCGGCCGGCTCTTCGAATCCTAGATGTAAGTTTAGCTAGTGAAATCCCTCGGTTTATTTATTGTGTACGTAGGCGGCCGACGCGCCCGTCTGCCGGGCGTGCACGGGCGTGCGGAGCGAATATTACTAGTGAATTTCAGAATCCTTTTCTAATGCCAGTTTTATTCGTTTGGTAATAAAAGAAAATCTAATAATTTATCGATTATAATTTTAATACTTACGATTTTTTTTTATTTCACGTTTCTTTTAATAATAAATTTATCCCTTTTTAAAATCCCCCAGTCAAACTGATTGCTCAAAGTGATATAAATTTTACTTCCACTCCCGGCATACTTTTAAAAGTATTTCTTTTTCTTTTCTACAAACTTTCTGTAAAAATAAAAAACGAATTTCAAAGATGCAAATGTATCTAGAATTGGTGATTCTATTCTCTAGTAGCTCACTTGCACGGCGCGCCGCCGGTTGACGGGCGCGACGACACAGCGAAGACGCAACCTACTGTAGTTTAAGGTCGTTACGGTCTTCGGCGAAGGCCCAGCGGCGGTATTGGTTTACATCTCGCTTGACGAGTAATACAGGCTTTACTGTACATTTTAACGACATTGACGGTATATTTTATGACGATTACTTGATACTCAAATAGTAAATAAATACTATGATCATCCGATGTCTAGGTAAGCTAGTATTACTCGCCGGATAAGGTGCACTCGATGTTCTCGATTCGCCTGCGCGCGTTCCGACGAATATCGCTACTGATTATTTTGACTAGAGTAAATTTATGTGTAAGAAAATATTCTTGAATCTTCTCTGCATTTATTACATTAATTTATTGCACACGAAGTGTGTTCAGGTGCAGAGGCGACTTTTTTTTCTAGAAGTTAATCTAATTATTTTTTTAAGAGTAATGACGCGACGGATGCGTTTCTTTTCGTCTGACGATTCGTTTTCATATCAGGAAATTAATATTTTTGCTGAAGCGATATTGAGTCGATCTGTCTCGACGTGAATCCTATAGTTTATACCTCAATAGAATAGTTGTACGCGTCTTATTGACATCGGCCGCTGTGCACCTCGACATAAAGTAGTTAAGAGCCCTTGGAATTACATAGATGTCGAATCATCTGTTATATTATATAATTGATACGAAACCAGAAATCGATAGTTTGGGTGCACACTGGCAATAGCCTACTAATATTAAGTTTATCGTGTAAGATGTAAAGTGTGTATAGAATTATATTATTGTTTAGGTAAGATCGTGTACAAATTACTTTTATTAATTTCTTGATATTGAACCGGCAACTTGCGATGCAGCCCGGGGGACGGCGGGGCGGGGCGCGGCTCGTTCGTTGTTGTTGAGCACTTTTTGTTGAGAGTGCGCCGCGTCGCCTCGCCCCGACCTACCCGCGCCCTACTTTAACTTTTAAAATACTCGATCCGTTCAGTACACAACATTATTATACCTTAAAATTAATCTCTCTTCACTACACGACGAAGAATTTTTCCTAAATCGGATTTAGCCACCAAAGACTTGACAAACATTGAAACTGTCCTATCCTGTTACTTATTTATTACTGTATATAGCACCGTGTGTACTGTGTATAGACGGTGAACATTGTGCCGATGAAATAGTCGTAGTTTGTTGCAGTTATTCTGTATTACGATGCTGAAATCAATGTGTTCCGTATCAATTACAATGCAATAGATATACCTGCCATTATTGTTGTTCGTATAGTTATATTACAATATTGATTAGTATGAATTGTACTCTATACTATAATCCAAAGCCTAAGTTGGGCAGACTAGTGGCCGCCAGATTCTGGTCAATCAACATCAACATATCTGCTGTCGAAACTATTATAGGTGTGTCATTTACACGTGTTTTTATTGTATTTCCGGGACGCGTCGTGTTGATGATCTATAATATACCTATAGCTTTAATTTTTTAGAAATTGAGCAAACCTAATTAATTTAAAACTGTGTAGCATTTAAATGTTTTAGCAAATTATTTTCCTGTAGTTAGTTAATATTATATTAAAGGCAATTTTATGACCTAAACGTTATCTGGCGGACACTCATTTCGATAGACTGGCATTAACGCAACTATATACTAATATAATATGATTAACTGTCTCGTATTATTATAATATAATAAATAAATATTGTCAATATACTATTTGGATGTGAATAAAATCTAATTTTTAAATATATAATGAAATACTGTATGCGTTGGTTAATTATTATATCATATAATATAAAGCACTGGTATTGTTCAAGACGAGCGCGATGTTTTGGCGTATAATATAGAGTGGGATTGCACCGGGTAGTGGCGCGACTGTGCGCATACTTAGCGGCACACTCGACGTACGGCTGGCGTACCCACTTTTTGCATGTTTTCACCTTTGTAATAACATAGCTAGTATGCGTAAAGTTTGTTCATTTTATCATGAGAATAGCCTAATATATGAATTTTATCATTAAATTATAATTTTCCGTTCTAATGTATTTATACATTTTATCGTCAACAATATTATAAATTATCTCAATATTGTATAAAAATATACGCTAGCTGCATTATGCATATATGTTATTGTGAAATCGAAATTAATAGTTAACTCTGTAGGTTTTATAATGTATAAAATGCAACCAAAGTTACGACTCCAATATTATACTACTCGAACCGGGGGCGTGGTCTCGTCGCGGTGACGTCACGCGCCACGCGCCCGGCTACAGTTATAACTATAACGATAATGTGGTATAAGGGTATAAACGAGTGCCTTCAGACATCCAGCCTTCAGCGGAATGCAGGATTGTTGATTGTGTGACGCCGCGCCGCCATTACATAGATGGTATACGACTAGAGCGGTTCCATTTGTGTGTGACGAGTTGAAAATGTTTATCTACACTAGAATCGAAATGTATATTTTTTTACTTTATTTCGTAATGAAAACAGACTCTGTGAACACAATCGAGAACCGTGCCACAGAAACAATTCGACGATGTGGGCTGGGCATGGGGCAGTATAATCCGAATGGCTAACGGGTAGTACCTATTTATTTATACACTATACGTGTATATGTGGCGGTGGTGGCGCTAGACGCGTTGTATCCACTAGATGCCCTCAGCTTTATTTATTTTTATATATTTTTCATTATGCATCTAAAATATATAAACTGTTCTCATAATTTTTTTAAACATTCTTCTCCGAACTTATCAGTTTATCCGGATCATAAAGCAGTAATTTTTGTATAACCTTTGCTTACGTCTGTCTGTGGAAAGAACGCGGCGAGCGCTGTGGCCGATGGTTAGTTGTACACATAACCTGACACACGGTTATTTGTGGGGCTCAAGGCACGTTGCATCCTTCGTATCGTTTCACAGCGGAATCCGCCTCAAGTGCGCTACTCACAACTTAGATTCGTGTGAATCGTAGTTTTCCTTAGCGTTATTCCAGGAAACACTCGAGTTCCGATTTCAGTACTTTGAAAAATAAAAACAGAAATAACTGTTTTAAGCAGGTTCATCCGCATCCAAGCTGTGACAACCCCCACTCCCCTTTCGAGTTCATTCATATTCACTTCCAAAGTTCTAATCCAAATATTTCTTTAATTTTAGGAATTGCATAGTGCCTTTTGCTCAATTTATGAAATGTTGTAGGTACCGTTAAGTGTAATGTTAATATTAGAGCCTTATGTTTAGTTCCACTTTATCGCATGTGCGCATTCCAGTAACAGCTTGTGGCAGATTAGAAGTGAATGATTTGAAGCAAACTAAGTAAGGGGTATTACTTGCTTTGCTGAAATGCGCGCGTGCTTATTTGAAGACGGCTAACGCGTCGCCCAGTGGAGTCTGGCGCCGCGCCTCAGTTCCTGTACCGATGAGCGAGTCGCGCCGCCGCCGCCGCTGCACGCGCCACTGGCCCCATAGACAAATACCTACTCATTCCAACACCGTCTGCCACCTTGCAAGACTCATCCTACGGCTAATTGACAGCAAATTATTTTATAACAATAATAACTAAGACCCTTATCAGGATGATTTAGTTAGATGTTTCCTTTTTTCGCAGTAGATGCATTTCCTAGTTCCATTAGCAAACCGGGTGTTTGAATGACTGTCTGGTATTAGTGTATTATATGTTCGACGGAGCAAGCGGTGGCGCGTCGAGCGGCGTTGCCAAGTCTCGCACAACGTTGCCTCTCACAGCGTTCCCTGCGGGCTTTATAATTTGACTTCGCTCTTATTTTAATCAGTATTTACTTATTATTGTGATTTCCACCTAGTAAGGCAGTTAAATTACCTCATTTTTAGTAATTATATTATGCATAAATTATTGACTGATAAAATAATTTCCAAATGATGTGTTCCTCGTGTGATTTGTGTGCGTGTTTATGTAAATGAAGTGTGAGGGTAGCGTTGTGCTCTATGCTCAATTTAGATACAATTTCACCAAACGATTGAGATAGTGTACAATTTTTATATTTAATTTAATGAAAAAGTACCTATTAATAATAATTTTAATATTTATATTAATAAAAAGTTACAAAAAGTATGTTTTTCATTAAAGTGAGCATCCAAAAAATAAAAATAATAGCAATTTTTTAATTGAAAAGTAGGTGGGCTCATCAGTCCATTAATTTAGAACGATTCACTTTTCAGTTTCTGTTTGCCCAGTGTCTTTCTCATTCTTTTCAGCTTTCTCTTTATCTTCTTTCGCTTTCTTTTCATTCTCTTTATCTATCTCTTTCTGTTTCTCTATTTCCTTCTGTCTTTCTATTTCTTTCTGCTTGATCATGTCTCTTAACGCCTTAACCTGCCTCCAATCTATTTTAAGCGGTTTTCTCGGTATGCGTCCAGGCACCCAGCATTTACACGGCATATCGCGACCGTACCTTATGCACAGACAATGCACTCTGAGGCAGCCTTCTTCGCTATTGTTTTTCATATTCTTTAAGAATTCAATATAAAACGGAGGAAAGTCATGTTCTTTAGCTCCTTCGACCATCACTTCCCTGTAGGTCCAAGATGGCCACCTTTCCACGGGAACAGGATCATTATCACCCATTGGCAAAGGCTGAATTCTTTGTAAGTAAGCGCGACATGTGAAGTATCCCATGTAAGGAGTTAACACGTCAAAGTATCTTACATAGTATTTTTTAAAGTTAACTCCTTTCATGCTGAAATCCGATATCAAAATATTAAATGAGCTGTGTGACAATATCTACACACTAGTGGCCGAAATGCGGGAAATATAACAAGCAACAAAATAAAGTCATTGGAAGAGCGTTCACAAATTAACGACTGTTCGAATAAAGTTGTGTTTACAGAAAATGGTATGTCTGACGAAAACGGCATCTCCCTGATGATACAATACAAATATAATTTATACGGATGGACAAGCATCAAGCAAGCAAGCAAGTCCAGGGCCCTAGATCACGCGGTAGGCCTAAAAGCGCTGGCTGGACGTCGTGAAAGCGGATATGGAAGAGAACAATCTCACACCTAAGGATGCCGAAGACCGGGCAAGGAGAAGATTGAGTAGGGAAGCGGACCCCAGCACTAGGCCGGGAAAACGCTAGGACGAAGGAAGGACAAGCATGTCCAGTGCTGAAGCAAATTTGGTATATTTTTTCCCGCTGTCCCCCATTTTTTAATTGCCTAGAAATGTGGGGGACAACGGGATTTTTTCCCCCCACGACATAATATTGAATAAAATAACCAAAATAACTTGTTTTTTTTTTGTATTGAAGTACAAACTATTAAAGTTATAATCAACAAATTGTAGTTTTCGTTTGTTATCGTTATTTTTAATGTTATTCAAAGGCTAAACCCAATAAATATTAGTAATAAGAACAAGTGTAAGTAATTTAATATAAAGTAATAAAAACAATAAAAGTCACAAGTAAGAACAAAAATTTATGTTTTGAATGTTTTTAGTGCTTTTAAATTATGTACACATTCTTACAGTTACGATTATTTATTAAAGCAATAACATTGTGATTGTCTTTTACGTAATAAAATCACAGTAAAAATCACATAAGTACAAAAATTATAATGAAAACAAATAGAATGTATTGTTTTCATACTTTTTTCTTTAGTTTTGTGGCTAGATTTACATGGTAGAGCAATAGCTTAATAAAGTTAAGGTTAATAACGAAATGCTCAAAAAAAACAAATAATATATATGTTATAATATTATGTACAATAATTGTATTTAAAACAAGTAAATAATCAAAATTTGCGCCTAACTATTTTTAAGAAATGACCTACATTAATTTCTCCGTGGGAATAACCGATCAGTAGAGCCTTAAATTTTTTATTTTGTTTTTAAATCAGTTGAGCCTTAAAATGCAGATACTCACTCATCGAGAGAAACGAGCTCGTCCATACTTATCCTCCAAATAACGCCCCACACGTGGGCATTAGCGGTGGGCACCATAGTGGCTTCAGGTCCTCCCCAAAATTTGTTGTATCTATGAAAGTCTAATCTGTAATTCTAAATTACAAACTGGCATTTTATTCGTAAATATACTTCTCATCAAAAAAATCGAAACACCTTGCAAGTTTATGTTTTGTAAAGAAGGAATAACAGAATCAAAAATGTGTATATTTAGGAACTTGCAAGGTGTTTCGATTTTTTTTTATGACAAGTGTATTACGAAATCGCACGTCCAAAAATATTTGCCTGAGTCCTAAAGAAGGAATTACATTGCTATGCTGCGATAAGACTGCCTATTTGTTAATTTATTTCTGTAAATTGAAATAATTATTTATTTACATTTGGAAGATTTTTTAAGATTTTATCAGATAGAATAACAGAAAAGAAGAGTAAGATGATAACAACAAAGGGGTTTGAAGATTTTTGTATGGAGCCTGGCTTAGTGCTCGTTTTCGTGTTGTTATTTGTTGTTATTTTTTCAAAATGGCGGCGCACGATAAATCCTATATATATCGATTGGGGATACTTATATAAACAAAAAATCATAAGGGTCAATATATCCTAAAGTGTCATGTTACAGAGTTATTTGCAAAAAAAGTTCGTTGCAACTGTTGAATGGGAAAGAGAACACTCGGGTGCTGTGCTCACGTGATGTGTATTATTTGGTACATGGCGTGGGCCCGGCACCAAAAAACACCCTTTCAACAACCAGCAGCCTTGGATGAAGGTATTTTATCCGATGAAGATCAAAACTGAATGCAGTATCACATATTCTAGGTTTTTGGTTCGGATGATCTTTCAATATTATGTATAAAAGTATGTGAAAATGATTTTGTGAATTGTTATAGTTTTTATAAAGGACTACATTTTACCCATTGTTTGTTATTTTATATATATTTCAGATATCTTAGGTTAATAAAATTCGTAACATTTCATGAACATTTCCGCATAAAATTATGTACTTAGTGTTGGTACAAAACGTACTTACGAGAATTGTTCTAAAATCGTAAATATTTAGTAATATTAGTAATAACTCTGTAACGTGACACTTTAGGATATATTGACCTTAATGTTTTTTTGCGTCATTTTGATAACAAAATGGCGACGCACGTTATATCCTACATATATCGATTAGGGATACTTATACAAACAAAAAAACATTAAGGTCAATATATCCTAGTGTCACGTTACAGAGTTATTTGCAAAAAAAGATCGATGATGATAATATTTTAGCAAGCAGACTTTTAACATTTATTTTATTTATTTATTGTATAAAGTGTAACTATGTTTAAAAAGTTTGTATGTAATTCAATATAAAATCCGTTAAGTCTTTCCAGTTTTTACAATCAAGATGAAAATACGAATCAATAAAACAAGCATTTTACAGCCATCTATTAATTGATCCAAGAAAGATGATTTAGGAAGTAAAAGAATACACATACCTACATCAGTATTTTTATCTTTATGCTTGATCTCTCTTAACATACTAAACGGTTGTATGTAGACAATATTATAATTGAAGATATATCAATTTATAATAATTATAAAAAGTTAAATAAAAAATAAATAAATAATACAAAATAATAATATTATATTTTAAATCAGTATTGTATTATAATCATATTTACATGCTTTAATCCTTTAAAGATTGATGATTTCTCCTGAAGACAAATGATGAAATCTACCACTCTACTAAAAATGTGGCTTATTTTTACATAAAAAATATATTATACAGCCTGACTATTGAATAACAAAAATTAATTTCAGCAGTATTTACAAAATGTAATCGAACACAGTTGTCGCAGACTCCTTGCTGTTTTTGATAGATTGTGTAGTTTTTTACTCTTTGTGATTTACGTCGCTGTCTTTTGTAGTTTTGCTTGAGTTAGTTGTGGTCGAATACAAAATCATATAA
>OX579646.1:14126766-14291624 GCA_951230895.1 Carpatolechia fugitivella | reverse complement strand
TAAAAAAAAAAAAAATGAGCGATCTATTCTTATAGAAAAATTTGAATTAGCTGCATGGAGGCATAGATACCTGAGGACCATTCATCAAAAACGCCAAGAAGGAAAACATATTGTTTATCTTGATGAAACTTATGTCCACCAAAACTACAAACCCAAAAAATCGTGGCAAGGACCATCTACAAGTGGATTAGTGGATAAAATATCTGCAGGAAAAAGACACATTATAGTCCACGCAGGATCAGAAAAGGGTTTTGTTCCTAATGCTTTATTAGTGTTTAGCACAAAATCGAAAATGGCTGACTATCATGATGATATGAATAAAAACAATTTTTTGAAATGGTTAGAAGAGAAGCTAATACCAAACCTGATGGAACCCTCTGTAATTATCATGGATAATGCGAGTTACCACGTAACTCAAATTAACAAGCCACCTACAATGCACAACTTGAAAGCTGACATTCAAAAGTGGCTTTCTGATAATAATATTTCGTTTGACGAATGCTTTACAAAGCCTGAGCTCTTATGTCTAGTGCAAGAAAATAAACCAACTCCTCTATATGAAGCAGAAGAGTTACTGAAACAGCATGGGCATGAAGTTTTAAAGTTGCCTCCGTATCACTGCGACCTCAATGCGATAGAACTTATATGGAGCTTGGTCAAACGAAAGATTGCAAGCAAAAATTTGGGCGTGCATGGCACTCAAACCGAAGAATTAATTCAAGAATGTTTCTCAACCATCACCGCAAGCGACTGGAAGAAAATCACTGACCACATAATTAATGTGGAAAATGAATATAAAACTAGAGACAGAATTACAGAGACTGAACTGGAACCATTTATTATAAATGTTCGTGAAGACGATAGTGACAGTGACGATTCCCTCTCTGGTATTGAGTTTCTCGAATCTGATTTTGATTATGATGAATAAAATGTTATTATTTTTAGTACTTTGTTTTTTTTAAACTTTATATTTCAATGGAAGTTGAATAGTGCTCCAATGTGTGTTCTCTTTCTATGGAAACCAATGGCGAGGTTGTGAGCAGGCAAGGCTATGAATAAATGTCATTATCATTTAATATTTTGATAGCTTTTTGTCATGTCAGTGGTTTTAGCAGAAATTTAAACTCATTTCAATTTGTCCCGGCCGGGAATTGAACCCGGGACCTCTTGCATGTTGACTACTGAACCACTCAGGTCGTCTGACAGCACGCACCCACAAAAGAACAAAAGCAGTTCTTATAATTTTAGACAAGGTTCATAAATAACCAATTATCAAAACCGTTTTATCCTGGTATATTGAGTGTTGTCTGCTTAAGATTTTTCAAATTTGCCGCCGTTTTCTTGTGCCACGACTCGCTTGCCAAACTCTAGTACGCGGTGAAATAAAAAAAAAAACAGGAATGTTTCAATATACGTGAAAATATTTTTACTGATAATGTCTTCCCAACCAAAAAAAGCATATATGCAAGTTTGGAGACCATGCTACTGACCATTGAGGAGTTCCCTTGTGAGTAGACAGTCTTGGCAGCAGCATCAGTCTATGATAAACAATTTGTCTAGTTATCCAAGTTATGCATATAATGCAAAGTTTCTTGTCCGTGCTATTAACTGTCCAGGAGTTCTCTCGTGAGGAGACAATTCTGGCTGCAGCATTAGTTCATGATTGAGAACATGTCTAGCTTGACAAGTAAAGCGTTTTTGCAAAATTTCATGACCATGCTTTTAGCCGTTGAAGAGTTCCCTCGTGAGAAGACAATATTAGCTGCGGAATTAGCTTATGACGAAGGTCATGTAAGCAATCCGCGTCTAAGTATATTGTCATGTCTATGCGATAAACCGGTAAGGAGTTCCTAGTGATAGGTTATTATTATCACTTTTGTGTATCTGTATCGTCATCAGAATTGAACAAATTTTGACTCATAATGATTTTTTTAGCTGCTACCGGCTTTCATAGCGATTTGTTAATCGTATCACTTAATCGTAAAATTATACTTCTGTACCTAAGTGTACCTGTCAAAGGCTAAACCACCAATTTCAACCCTATTTCTACTCTTAGAAAGTTTAAAATTGATTGACGGTCGGAAAATTAATTAGTATGTAGAAGTTTAGAATCATTTTCTGAGTAAACGTCTCAACGAATTGAAAGTTTTTTTGCTGGAATAAGATAAACCTATTCCTAACAATTTTTTGGTATATTTACTTTGCTTGGACATACCTCCGTTTGACGGGAATCGTCTTCACGTCAAGCGTCAAGCTGGAAGCCTCACCAAGGGGGTGTAATATCTCGGCTCCTACTGAACCGATTTCGTTGAAACTTTGTATACGAGATAAACCATTTACTAACAATTTTTTGACATATAAATCATAATGATAGAGCCAGTCTATCTTGGTGAGGCTGCTAGGTTGACGTCGATCTAGAAGCCTCAGTAAGATACTCAAATATCTTCTGAAATACAATCAAACTTTTTCTGAGACTTATAAACAAATTTAAACCTATTCCTAACAATTTTTTGACATGGTTAAAACCATCAAAATCGATGGTGAGGCTGCTAACTCAACGCAGACCACGAAGAAACAAGTTACAATTTGAAATACATTGCCAATTTGCCTAAACTGCCCTTATCGTCTTATCTCATTGACTACGCAATGTACATCGAATTGTACTTGTAATTTGTACTTGTAGCTCCGTGAAACGGTCAGATTTCTTAACCAATAAAAATAACAAAATACCGATAAATAAAAAAAAATAAAAAAAAATATTTTAGAATTAAAAAAAATCAAGGGGTTGGGGATGTTTGTGGAGAAAAAATAAAAATAAATATGATAAGATATACAGACTCGCGAGGTCTACAGCTCACAGAACCACTAGTATATTATGTAAGAGATTTATATTCCACAATCGGCACTGGATTGATGAGGGAGTACTTACATCAGCCCGAGCTATAGATACGAATTCTGCAGAAGGGCTGTGCATGTGGATTCTAAAACCCCAAATGTTAGCTCCATATGCGAAATACAAGAATGTTCCTGGCTTTCTCACTTGAGATTTCATCATGATTTCTAAAAAAATAAAGAAAAATGTGTAAAAAGCAGGTGTGTACCAAAGGTACTATTGTTTGTTATTGATGTCAAAAAGACAATAAATGCCACTGTTGATAGAAAGAAGAGCCAGACCGGTGAGGAATGATGTGTAAAGATATAATGATATGTTTTTAAAGAAAATACCAATTGGAATGTATCAACAAATAGATATATTAAAAATAATTGTATACATTATGTATATACAAATTAGTCTAGGTACTCATTTATAGAGTAAATAATTTTTGAGTAGTCGGGGTTTTATTCTTGAATAATAGTATAGTTAACAAACCATCCGTCAATATACAAATAAAAACTTAAAAATAATTAATAATAATAATTATAGCCTTTATTTCCCAAATTAAGCAAACTATTTTATGAATCTAATAATAGGAATACACCTACAGTAGGTACATTAATGATTTTGTTATTTAATTAAGGTTAGTCTATAACTTGGGTTACTATAGGATGAGCTCTGACTGTTAAAATTTTAAAAACCTATTAATATTATTCGTTTATTTATTTATTCATTAAGTAAAATTACATACTGTTTAATGATAAAATAAGAGGTGAAGTTACTTTTTTTAATATTTTAGCTATTAAATAACCCAACTATAATTAATTTATTTTATTCGGGCACCCAGTGTCGGGTCATTGAGGCCTCTTAAATTTCGTTCCATGTTCTATCCTGTGCTAGTCTGGTCCAGATGTTCCCAACCGCCACAATATCGTCGCACGCACCACCGACGCCGGGGTCTGCCTCGGGGTCGGGACGCGTCTCGCGGTTACCAGTATAGGACCTTCTCGCTCCATCGTGTGTCTGTAGCTCTGGCAACATGAGCAGCCCATCTCCATTTTAACCTGCATGCTAGTTCGGCAGCATCAATTACTTTCGTCGTTTTTCACGTCAACATTTCTTTTTCTATTAAGTTTTAGGGTCGGGCCACACTTATCGACGGCGTTCGACGGTTTGCCTATACAAAACGCGCGCAAAGTATGGAAATCCTTTCGCATCGACGACGCCGCGTGCGCGCCCCGACGGCGAAACGCCGTCGACAGGTATCGACGGCGATTCACGGCGATCGACGGCGATTCACGGCGATTGACGGCGGACGACAGCGATAAGTTGTGCCACAGTTTACGAAGTACAGTAGATCAACAAATGCGAAATAAAAATAAGTTTTTTGTATTAATAATTTTTGACTCCAATGATTTCAAATTTTAAACACAGTTTTTAATAAGTATACCCGATGTCTTTCGTAAAAGTAAAAGACTTTTGTATTTATTGTGGGTATTTCACTGGAACATTGTAAAGAGCGAATATTCTTTTGTCTATGTGTTATCTTGTCAGAAATTATTGTTGACTCTGTTCGCTTTTGTTCTTTTCTATTTTGTCAAAAATCTTTCTTTGTAACGATCTTGCAAATACAATGAATTATGTTGCAAACAATATTTTTATTTAATTACAATCTAGTACAGTGCTGAGGTTAATTCTTCGATCCATTATTCCACTGCACTTTATTCTACAGTTTTTGAACCAAGCTTCAAAAACCTCATATGGTAGCATCGCGTCGAGAATAACAAAGATAAATTGTGGAAATATGTGCAAGAAACACTTTCTGCTACGGCGGCTGATGAAAAAGAGAAGGAAAAAGAAGCTAAGTCTACTCTTATCCTGTTAATCGATCCTTCAGAGCTTAAGCAAATCAAACAATGCAAGACTGCAAAAGAAATTTGGGACAAACTCAAGACAATATACGCAAGCAAAGGTCCTGCACGTAAAGCATCACTTCTAAAACAGTTAATACTTACTAAACTAGAAGGTAACAATGTTCGTGAACATCAACAAATTTATGGATATCGTTGACAAACTCGCTGACATGCAGATAAATATCAATGATGATTTACTCACGATTATGATGCTGTATAGCCTTACTTCTGATTACGAGAACTTCAGAATTGCGATAGAGAGCAGAGACAACCTGCCTACTCCTGATGAGCTCAAAACAAAGATTATTGAAGAAAGCGAGGCTCGACACCACTCACAGATGGAACCAAGCACGAGTTCTCAACCTCAAGAATCCTTCTATGCTTCATGTAAAATATGTAACACGAAAGGAGCACACAAGTTTAAGAAGAGTCATCACAAAATTTGTTCAAGCTGCTGGTTAAAGAAGAACAAAAACAAGAAGATGACATCCAAAAGTCAAAATGAAACGACACATCATATCGATGAATGTCTCTTGACCGCCAACACACAAGGTGAACGCAAGGACTGGGTATTGGATAGTGGATGCACATCTCACATGACCCATGCAAAAGAGAACTTCACTACTCTGAATCCAGAAACTCGCAAGTTGAACGTAGCCTCAAAGGAACAAACCGCTGTAATCAAAGGACGTGGTACTATTAAAGTTAAAACAAACACAGATTATTATAGTAGACTTATTAGAAGCACTGTATGTACCCAGTCTCTCAGCGAATCTTCTCTCCGTTGCCAAAATGACTCAAAACGGTGCAACTGTAACTTTCTCTGGAAGCAACAGTCGTCAAAAACAACAAAAGATTTACTTCGTAAAAACACGAATCAATACAGATTGCTCAATAACACCAGACACATGTATGGTAACAACTCTAGATAACTCCATTAGAGTGTGGCATAGAAAACTAGGACACATGAACTACAACGACCTACTTCTGGCTCTGAAACACGAGACATTAGTTGGTTTATGATCAGATTACATTAGTTGGTTTATGATCAGATCAGTTGGAGTATGATCAGATTATAGATTGTATTACCAGGGCTGCTGTACGATCATACGTAGGTAAAACGAAGATAAGTAAAAGACAAGTTACGGGTTGGAATTTCCATGTGAGGGACTGTCATGCGGCGGCGCGGCTGGCGTACCAGACGTGGCTGACGTGTGGCAGCCCCTCGCACGGTCCACTGTACGACGACATGTGTAAAACAAGATCAGTCTTTAAGAATAAGCTTAGGTGGTGCCAATTAAATGAAACAAATTAAAATGAATATTATAGCTATGTATCGGTATAAAAAAGACTGCGAATTTTTGGAAAGAGACAAATAAACTAAACTTTAGACCAAAACGGCCAGTGTCAGTAAATGGTAGTCAAAACCAAGCTGAAATTGCCAGTATGTTTTCCAGTCAGTTTAACATCATAACTCGAGCTTATCGTGTGATAGCTCGAACGCAGAGCCGCCTCAGTCGTGTGCGGGAGATGCACCCGCGCGCCCCTCGCCCTGCGCGCAGCATGCTAGCTCGCAGTACTTACAAATACCGAGCGCTCGGCCGAGGGCACTGTCTCGCCACTCCACTCGGTAGGTGTAATCAAGCCAATACGGATTAAAGCAAGCTCCGTTGGAATAACTGTATAAATTATTTTCTGCTAAAGACAGGTTTCAAACAGTCCGAAGCAGATCCCTGTTTTTATACAAGAACAAGAGGGACAAAAATAGTTTATATTGCGCTATATGTCGATGACGGACTTGTCGCAAGTAATTCAAGAGAAGCGGAAACTGAGTTCATTAATGAATAACAAAAACGACTGAAGATAAGAACGTCACCTGCCTCTTATTTCTTAGGAATGGAAATTGATAGAAAAGACGACCAAATAACTCGTCAGATAAATCAATAACACGTCAGACGGCATATATAAAGAAACTATTGGAAAAGTTTAATATGAACAACAGCAAAATTGTACCGACACCTATTGTAAAAGATAACATAGTAGGAGACAAGGGAACACTAGCTGATGCAAGCTTCCCTTACAGACAAACTGTAGGTGCCTTGACATACCTGGCCGTAGGCACAAGACCTGACATCTCTTATGCTGTTGGAATCGCTTCCAAAAACCTGGAAAATCCTAGATCCTATGATATCGCACTGTCAAAAGAATCTTTCGATACCTAAAAGGAACCTATGACAAAGGTTTCATCTACCGGAAGAATTCAATTGATAAAATAATATGCTACTCGGATCCGAATTTCGCTGGTGATCAAACAACTGGCCGATCTACGTCAGGCACTATGTGTCTATTCTCAGGAGCTGCTATTAGCTGGAGATCGCAACTACAAAGTGTTGTATCCATTTCCTCTACTGAAGCAGAAATAATTGCAGCAATAGAGGCTTCTCAAGAATTGATATGGCTGAATAGTCTATTCAAGGATTTAGTGAGAACAAGCCTATGCTATCCTATGCTATATATAGACAATGAGTCAGCAATCAAACTGTCACAGAATCCTAATTAAGAGTATCACAAACGTACGAAGCACATTAAACTAAAACATTTCTTTGTCAGAGAATGTGCGACCAATGGAGACCTGGAAGTAAACCAAGTATCTTCTGAACTCCAACTCACTGACATGTTAACAAAGCCACTTTACGGCCCCCGGCTACAAGATTTGAGTCAACGAATTGGACTTCAAAAAGTTGGGTAGGGTATAAAGAGTGAATATGAATACTCTTTTGTCTATGTGTTATCTTGTCAGAAATGATTGTTGACTGTTTTGTTCTTTTCTATTTTTTCAAAAATATTTCTTTGTAACGATCTTGCAAATACAATGAATTATGTTGCAAATTGCAAACAATATTTCTATTTGATTACAATCTAGTACAGTGCCGTTAGGTTAATTTTTCGATCCATTACTACTATGTTTTTTGTAATTTCTACATTTTATACAAAGTAAAATCTGTTGTTTACAAAAAGAATTAGATTTCTACGAGGTTTAGTTTAAGAGTAATGCGTGGCCGCGCAGTTCTCTGCGTTTCAATATCGCGGCCATCACTTTGAAGTTCAGTACTTTCTAAAATATTAAGCCTTTGATGTTTTTTGTACTTTCTACATTTTAAACAAAATAAAACCTCGAATAAAAGTCCGCCAATTAAAGATTGGGCATCCTTACACCACGCTCCAGCCACTTCTACTGCCACAGGTACAAATATGTATTGGCCAGTCAGGTTAGCGTAAATAATAGATTTATGTTATTATGTGTTATAAGATTATTGAAGGGGTAAGTTTTATTGTCTTTGTGACAAAGTTTCCTAATTGGATTTTTTAGAAACCTTTTAATTTTTCCAACATTGCAGGGCAGGCTTCTTTCCCATTATGGGGTATTTTTTTTAATTTTTCAATATACACTTCTGGCAGATGGCATTCCAAGGCTCCTCTAATTACAACTTCCATGTATGTTTTGGAAGGTAAGCGGTCTTGAGGTACTTCTTCACCATCTTTACGAACTGGAGGATTTATTGTTTGCTGGTATGTGCGGCATTCCATTGTGGTACCCTCTGGTAGGGTAACATCTATGTTTTTAGCAAAATACCAGTTGTCATCAACTCCTTCTTGCCTGGAAAAAGAAAAACAAAATTGAAATGTATTTAAGTGGTAATGTTAGATTAAATATATTTTTTAAATGATTTATAAAATTGTATTTGTTTTAGTAAATCAGTAAAGCTGTAATATTTTTTTCAGCAGATAATAACAAATACAAGGAATAGACTGTTTATGAGTGGAAACAGCAATAGGCTATAACAGTAATCGCCACAGTAATCACTCACTACATAATAAACTGAAGGTTTACTTACTTATCTAATGCAGGCATGTTGTCATTGTTGACTCTCCAAACAGCTCCCCATACATAGGCACCTTCTGTAGGTACAATGGTAGCTGAACATCCTCCCCAGTTTGTACTAAATTTTATAAAGTCCAGCTGATGAGCCTGGTATGTAAATAAAATGATTAATTGGTAACTTTTTTAACATATGATGCGTCTCTGACCAATTTGCGCCACGCACGGCGACTGTTTCAGCTCCGATCTTGGCGCTCAAGTGCTCGAATACGACTCATGAAGCCTGTTATGAGTAAAAGTCCTTGAAGTACTCTCAGGCACGAGAGTACAGCTTTTTTAAATAGCTAAGACTGTAATAATATAATTTATTACAAAGTCATATATAAATAAAGAGATAGACTCCAACCAAAACGAAGCGATTATTTATGCTCAGTGCCCACAGCTGCTTAGGCCTATTTTAAAACCTCTGTGAGGCTTAGGAAGTTACATCTGCCTACCTCCGGTGGTAACAATAAATTGTGTCAATGAAAAGAAAATAAACTTACGTTAAGTTTTCCGATCCCGAGAAATTCTGCACTTGGGTTGTTGATGTGTATTCGCTTCTTCAACAAATTACTACCGTATGCAAAGTACAGGAACGTGTCTGGTATTGTTTGCATTGTTTTAAATAAAAAGCCTGCCCTTAATTGACTAATTATCCTAATTAAAAACAGAACTTCCTACAAATTAACCCCTTTGATTTTGACGATTTGTTGACGATCAAGGCCAGAATCGAATACCAGCAGCTGACTGATCATCTGGGGTGCGTTCGAAATCGGGTCGGGTAGGTTATGGCCGCGTTCCGATTTGCGCTGAAATCACTTTGAGTACCCAAAACCGCGTACCGAATCACTGTCAGTGGGATTGCGTCATGACCGCCGCCATCTTCCAGGCGCCGCCGCCGCCATCTTCCAGCATGCTCCAGAGCGAAATTCTCGTAAGCGTAATGTCAAATTCGACTTTGACATATTGTTTATTTATTTTTAAAAGTTAAATGTAAAATTAATGTGTATTATATTTATTTGGTTAAACAAAATTAAAAACACGTTATTCAGTTATGAAATGGCGATAAATTACTGAAATATCTTAAATCAATCAGTTTTGTAGGTTATGGTTGCCAGATGTTCGATAGTAAAAGTATCGAGTTTGTTAAGTATATATATACCGTATAAAATCACGCTAAATGGCTATACGTATCTCAAAAATTCAAACTGGATGCCTGTCACAATTTTAGGTGACGCAGTATTAATAAGCAAGAAATAGTTAGAATCCCTTCTGTTCGGAGATTGAGAGACCATGCGAAAAGCGGTATTCAAGCTGGCTGGACACGTTCGATTATCTCGGGTTCTCTAGCGTCACATAAACTGAAATAAGCGTGATTAGCCGTCACCTAAATGTGTATTGTTCTACTTAAACGCGGCTCATTTGGAAGAATTGTCCAGCCAGCCTGAGTCACATAAGAATTGTGGGTATTCCCCGTGCAATGTTTTTCTTCTTATGTTATTTTAAGGGAAAGAGATGGATATTTTTTTCTGCTTGAGTATGACTGAGATGAATGTATAGCCACAAATTTCGCGCGATCGATGAAGTTTCCATTGAAAAATTAGCTGAATTAGAGATTCTCATTTTATTAAGTGATTTTATAAACTAATTTACCTAGATTTATGTGATAATATTAAAATAATGTTTCAATAACAAATGATTTTTTTAATCTAAAACGTTTTCAACACAAAAACAAAACGTAGTATATTTTTTGGCAATTTTTTGGTAAAAAGTATCTTTTTAATATCCATATACTATAATTTTATGGGAGCCTGATTCCAACCCTGAAGGCGACACTCCCTCTAGTACTCTTAGATCGCGCCGTACGCCGCCGCCGCCGCTGGTTACGGTTGGCAGCAAAATTTATACGAACGAAGAAATGTTTATTTTAGGTTGGATTTAGAGTAACTGCCTTTCGAAAACTGCTTTTGTTACGCAATTACTCTTTGAGAACAACATTTCATCGTTTTTTTTGTTATACTTTTTGTCTCTTTTCTTTTTCCGAGTAATTTTTTATTCAGTTTTCGAACGCACCCCTGATTGACTGACATTGACATTTGACACATAATATTTTTTTTAAATTGTACTGCTCTAGATGCGAACGCCGCGCCGCCAGTTATTACATCCTCTTTGTAGATGCGTGCGGAGACCAGCGGAGACATACGCTAGGTGTCACTTATGGACCTAAAAAGAGTACCTACTATATTAATGGTAAAGCCTATGGATGGGTAAAGCGGCGCGGGCCATAGACGCGCGGGCTAATGTTGCTATCTGCTTCCAAGAGGGAAGTTGTAAGAGGAAAGCACACAGACAGAGCTTATTTATAAGGTCTGCGGGGAAGCAGGGCTTCGTTTCACGAAGCAACAATGCAATTTTGTACCTATTCATTGCGTAGCCTTTTACAAAGTAGAACCTCCTCCGCCTCGCTGAATAGGTACTGTAAGATCTTTCGGCTTTAATTTACCAAACTGTAGATTAGTAGGTATAATAACTAAGTAATGTTTGTAAAGACTTTCGCGTATTTGTATGAAATAGTCATTAAAATGGTAATTAAGTAAGTAGTTTCGAAGATGGAAAGAAGTACAAGTTTATAAGAGCCTTCACTTTTATATACTTAAATAAATATAATTTGCGACGTTAAGGGTTGTTAAAAGAAACAACACTAGTCGTTACGAAAATAATAAAATATAATTACTAGATTTAGTAAAACAGGGGGTAGGCAGTAAGGCCCGTTACGTCTGTCAACTCTCACGTAGCTTGTACTTCCCTTGTGAAGAGTGTGCTACGACTCAGGACCGGGGATGTAGTGATGCTCACGACGATGTAAGTAAGAAGATAATTTGCTGAGGGGCAAATCCAATACTTAAACCGGAACATAGCACCCCAATATCGGGGTTAACAACAACACGTAAACATTTAAAAATTAATTATAAAAATATGGCAACTAAATTGTAAAAAAAATTACGCGATCGTGACAATAAAGGTTGTCGTACACGGATCAAGCATAAGGAGACGTGCGCCTGCTATATTACAAAGGTACTCTGTGACCTCAAGCGACACTCACGACTGATTGGCAAGCGGAGCCCGGCAGCGGCCGCTTGCGAAATTCCAAAGTGATGACGTAAAATCGTATGATCCGTAATACAATAGAACGAATACTATAGTACAGTTTATGTGAATATTAAGAGGCTAATAAAGTCCAAATGTAAGATAAGTTTAAATGTTAACTGCTAAATAAACGTTACTAGGGTTTTTATAGAAACATTAACTGATTATTGTTTTGATTTAAAAAAATACTAAAGGAAATGAAATATAACGTACGTTTCCGTTACAAATTTCATTATGTACTCTTGGTTTTTAATACGATAAAATTTTACGGTAAACTACTGTCATAAAATGGATATCCAAGGGTCTTTCTGGTTGAGCTCGGAGCAAGTCGCCCATTGTTGGGAAAACGGAGCAGATAGTTGAGATAGCTTGCCGGGAGGTGGCCCTGTAGCGCTCCTAACAAAATTACCTGAAAAATAGTTGAAACATTTCTAATGAATTTATGTCCAATACTAATAATACATAACAGTTTTTGAAATTGTAAAAAAATGTTTATAAATAGAAGACAAAAATATAAAATCAAACATGTAAAAAAAATGTACCTTACGAAATCGCACTCGTGCAGGAAATTAAAGTTACGGCACTATATTAATTTTGCGGTAACAGCACAGTTTACTGCTATGTACAGTAGGTACAATATTCAACCTAGGTATTAAGAAGATTTTTTTTTAATATACAACATTCAAGCAAGGTACTGTTGAGATTTTTGTTTGACAGAATTCTTTACAATGTTACCCCGTACCTGCTGATAAGTCTTTGAAGGTTGTCTTTCCGGCGGTAGACTTTCAGGAGAAACTTTCTTGGCCGGCGGGTGACGGCTGATGTAGACGCGAGCAGTTACAGTCATGCCGCAAGTCAGCTTCACGGCCAGTTCTTTAATGTAGTACTCGACCCCTTCTTGCCTGTTAGGAAACGTAAATCGGGTTAGTTATTTTGTAATTAATGAAATCCGGTTAAGTCATTTGTTACAGCCTTCGTGGCTTTGGAGTTTGGCTCAATAACCCTACCACCCACCAGTGTATGTGAAATCTGTCGATGACCTTAGATAGAAACCACACGATTAACGATCATATTGATAATTATGTTATTTCGTTAGGTTCACGATGTGGCCTTTGTTTGGCGGCTATTTGACACTGACACACACGATGAAGAAAAAGAAGAAGAAGAAGACGTGGTATCAGCTCCACCAAAAGAGCCTACCCTGACTAAGGATTTCTCTCAGGTTATTTGATAAAATTAATTGCTGACATAAACATTGTTTCTTACTCATCAAGTTTGGAGCCTTCGAATATCGAGATTTGCCAGACGTTGCCCCACACTGAGTTCTCGTTGTCCGGTACTATCGTAGCTGCAGCACCGTTCCATCGCCGACTCGACATGTTGAAATCCAATCGATAATTCTGCAATTCGTCATCAACAGCTCATGTAAAGGGGCTCGAGTTTACCCTGAATTAGGGCGATCAAACCTTATTGAACCACGCTGGTCCAGTTCGGTTTGGTTGACTTCACATACAACCTTTGAATTTCTTCGCAGGAGTGTGCAGGTTTCCTCACGATGTTTTCCTTCACCGTAAGAACGTCGAAAAATATACATTATGAATTCAGAATTCACATTGGAACGTGGCGGGAATCGACCCACGTCTCCCGGCGCGGCGTGGTCCTAGCCAATACAACACCAACGCTCGATGTAAATGATTAAAAGTTTCCCAAATAAAATTAGGGAGAAAGTTTCAACGAGTCTAGAACGTAATCTATTTTCCAAAACTTTGTAAAAAATTGGGTTATGGCGAAAAGCAGTTTTGTTCATTTTGTATAGTCTCTATAGTTTTGTATAGTCTCTTTATTTAACATATTTTTGTTCTATTTACTAATACTACCTTACAATGACGTATGGATAAGATTATCCGAACTAAATAAATTATATTATTACATGGGCTACATACCATTACGCGCCATATTAGTGCACCGCATACACAAACTGGTAAATAAGTATGGGCTACATACCATTACGCGCCATATTAGTGCACCGCATACACAAACTGGTAAATAAGTATGGGCTACATACCATTACGCGCCATATTAGTGCACCGCATACACAAACTGGTAAATATGTATGGGCTACATACCATTACGCGCCATATTAGTGCACCGCATACACAAACTGGTAAATAAGTATGGGCTACATACCATTACGCGCCATATTAGTGCACCGCATACACAAACTGGTAAATAAGTATGGGCTACATACCATTACGCGCCATATTAGTGCACCGCATACACAAACTGGTAAATAAGTATGGGCTACATACCATTACGCGCCATATTAGTGCACCGCATACACAAACTGGTAAATAAGTATGGGCTACATACCATTACGCGCCATATTAGTGCACCGCATACACAAACTGGTAAATAAGTATGGGCTACATACCATTACGCGCCATATTAGTGCACCGCATACACAAACTGGTAAATAAGTATGGGCTACATACCATTACGCGCCATATTAGTGCACCGCATACACAAACTGGTAAATAAGTATGGGCTACATACCATTACGCGCCATATTAGTGCACCGCATACACAAACTGGTAAATAAGTATGGGCTACATACCATTACGCGCCATATTAGTGCACCGCATACACAAACTGGTAAATAAGTATGGGCTACATACCATTACGCGCCATATTAGTGCACCGCATACACAAACTGGTAAATAAGTATGGGCTACATACCATTACGCGCCATATTAGTGCACCGCATACACAAACTGGTAAATATGTATGGGCTACATACCATTACGCGCCATATTAGTGCACCGCATACACAAACTGGTAAATATGTATGGGCTACATACCATTACGCGCCATATTAGTGCACCGCATACACAAACTGGTAAATATGTATGGGCTACATACCATTACGCGCCATATTAGTGCACCGCATACACAAACTGGTAAATATGTATGGGCTACATACCATTACGCGCCATATTAGTGCACCGCATACACAAACTGGTAAATATGTATGGGCTACATACCATTACGCGCCATATTAGTGCACCGCATACACAAACTGGTAAATATGTATGGGCTACATACCATTACGCGCCATATTAGTGCACCGCATACACAAACTGGTAAATATGTATGGGCTACATACCATTACGCGCCATATTAGTGCACCGCATACACAAATTGGTAAATATGTATGGGCTACATACCATTACGCGCCATATTAGTGCACCGCATACACAAACTGGTAAATATGTATGGGCTACATACCATTACGCGCCATATTAGTGCACCGCATACACAAACTGGTAAATATGTATGGGCTACATACCATTACGCGCCATATTAGTGCACCGCATACACAAACTGGTAAATATGTATGGGCTACATACCATTACGCGCCATATTAGTGCACCGCATACACAAACTGGTAAATATGTATGGGCTACATACCATTACGCGCCATATTAGTGCACCGCATACACAAACTGGTAAATATGTATGGGCTACATACCATTACGCGCCATATTAGTGCACCGCATACACAAACTGGTAAATATGTATGGGCTACATACCATTACGCGCCATATTAGTGCACCGCATACACAAACTGGTAAATATGTATGGGCTACATACCATTACGCGCCATATTAGTGCACCGCATACACAAACTGGTAAATATGTATGGGCTACATACCATTACGCGCCATATTAGTGCACCGCATACACAAACTGGTAAATATGTATGGGCTACATACCATTACGCGCCATATTAGTGCACCGCATACACAAACTGGTAAATATGTATGGGCTACATACCATTACGCGCCATATTAGTGCACCGCATACACAAACTGGTAAATATGTATGGGCTACATACCATTACGCGCCATATTAGTGCACCGCATACACAAACTGGTAAATTTTCAGTTGGTTTTTACTGCGTATTTATTTTTTAAATTCCCGCACAAGCTTAAGTAAACTTATTTTTACTATTTCATGGTTAAAATAAACATTAATTACAAAACAATTTATCAAAACATTGATAACAAACAGCAGATAACAATATTTTTTTCACCAACATTTTAATCCCGCCTTTTTTTAAAGGTTCGCGTTCGTGTCACTTTTGGCCATTTGTTTTATAATAATTAAACTTTTTGTTGATACTTCTAGGTAGAAACGCGAATTTCGTATTCATCTTGCTTAAATAAAGTATGTTCAAGTATTTTTTTTCTTTTTCATCGGAATAAAATTAATTGTAGAATTATCTAGGCTGTATACGTCTCTTCCTTTGCCAATAACAGAGTGCAATTTTCTATGAAAATAGTAAAAGGTAAGGTTCAAATTTCAAAGTTACTTACATCCCGTGGAATGTAAGTTGGACTTACATCCTTTCTTTGGGGTCTTATTTTTTTTTGACGAATCTAATCACTATTTATACCAGAGTGGTAATATAGTGGGCGCGGACTTGTTTTTCTTTCTTTGGGGTCATTATTGAACTACTTTCAGAGCATGAGAGATGAAAAGTTTATTTCATACCAATCAAAATATTTGCCTAAAACCCCTGATTAATTTGTACGCTTACTACTTTAAAATTAATCGAATCCTTACCTTTAGTTTTGCTGAAGTATAGATTTTAGCGGTCTTGCAGTTGATAAGCATTATTTGCGGGAGCATGTTGCTACCATAAGCAAAGTAATAGAAGAATCCGCCTTCAGGTTCCTCAGCGCACTCTTTCTCCTTAACTCCAAGACTCATGCTTATTGAACCCAAAAATAAAACGAGAATTTTAAGAGTTTCCATTTGGTTTATCCAACACATTTGTTAATTTAAATGACTGTAATTATTTGAATGAATAGGTAGACTTATCGTTAGGCACCATCTATACAATGTCTGTACGTACAACCACCATGAAAAGTGATTCATGCTTTTTTTTTTCAACACTACTAGACGAATTCTTTAAAAATCTGGTCTTTATTATTGATCTCATTATGCCATCCAATCGTAGGTATCATGCGAACATCAATTAGATATTAATGCACAGTAACATAGATTTATGAAAATATTTCAATTACATCGTACCTTATTTACAATGTAATTAAATTACCAATTTAATCTTAATTCTATATTTATAACGCATTAGGTGTTGACTGTACGTGTAACTGTTGTAGCTTCACAGAGCGCCGTAACAATAATGTTTACAGTTCAGAACTCGCTTGGGAGAATGAAGTCACCAAGTCACTTCTCCTTTTATTCTGTTCGTGTAGACTATATTTTTCTAATAATATCATAGGTAGGTACACTAACGAGTATCTAAAACGTATGTGAAGATTTGAAGCTTAGGTCAGGTAAGATTAGTTCTGTGGTGTGGATTAGCTACTGTTTTTCACTGGTTCGCATCTTTGCGCTAAAAAAAGTACTACCTGGATATTTCTATGACAATGAGGTACAGGCTTGTGCAGGTCGAAGGTTACAGGCCGTTTGAAGCGGGCACAATATTCAGCTCGTAGTATGAAAAACAATGCACATTCGAGTTGCACTGTCTTACAAAATATTTAAATAGTACACAGCACGTACTTCAGTATAAGCACAGAGTACTATAATACTGGCTACTACTGGCTAATACTGAATTTTACCGACAGTATATTCTTGAAATAATTGAAACAAAGATATCTTGACATTTTTTTTTATTTCGCCTGTTCTAAAGATTTTAAAGCCTGAACTATAACTTATACTCTACATTTAACCATTGATTTAAATATAATAAATAAATAATAGTATATAGTAATAGTAACTTATGTAAACGTGACATCATAGAACGGGTATCCTAAAGCTTTTCTAGTGTTGTTTGGTGCTATCCGTCCGTTGTGTGGAAACCTTTGAATATACTCGATATGAGCCACCGGAATATGACATTCAATGGCTCCAAACAGAATCACCTGAAACCAATACAATTTTTTTTAAAACCTACAAGCAACTCGTATCCTAATCTCTTCAACGTGGTAGCGGATGTAGGGCAGCAGGAATCTATGACTGTTTCGAGTGAGCTGACCACTGCTACGGTTACGTCGTCGTAGCGATCGTAGCAACTGCTACGGCGGCGTAGACCTTTCTACATAATAATATGAAAGAGTATAAAAGGCACAAAAAAACTATAGCGCTTATGTTTGATCAATGTGTTTGATCGATTTCATATCAGTCATTTAGAAAGTTACCTGGAAGAGAAAAGGTAGGAACATTAGCAATAGGGCCTGTTAAATATGTTTTTGTTCAATGTTGTGTTATTTCTTTTGTATCCCTGTTGTGTCAATAAATTATATTATGGTGTTGTATTGCATTATATTGTGCTAATAGTAGTTTCCAGAAATTGAAAATATTTCAGAAACTCGATTTCAAGTAAGAAAACCCTTATGTTGGGTTTCAACCCACAGGTTACCTGAAGATAAGTCCGCGAGGGTTGTCTCTCCGGTGGAATGTCTTCTGGCCGCGTCTTCTCTGGCTGCTCGGTCATGACGTAGGTGCGGGCGGTGACGAACGCGCCTGTCGGCAACTTTACTGCCACGTTTACCTTTTTATACCAGCGCTTTGTTACGCCTTCTTGTCTGTAGATTTTGTACTCTTGATTAAATAAAAACATTGAGCAAAAGTAAACGGACAAGCATGTACATTCAAGTCATCGACACACACAATTATTCCCCTATGCATCAGGAACGCCAAAAGAAAAATAATTGTATCTCTGCAAGAAGATTAAGAGAAAGAGAAGATTTTTTACATATAAGTAAGATCCGAATTAAGATTCAACGGAATCATAATGATGCTAACGGTGCTTCCACACCGGTGTTTACAACAACTGTCGTTTTGTCTCAAAGTGTTGCTTTTTTTTTGTTTTTGTTTAGAAATAAGTATTTCTAAGCGTTTGTAAACAATGCCGTAATATCAACAAACAAACATTCAATACAACGGTGTGTGGGCACCATTTAATTAACTACACTTCTCAGGTATTTGAAAAAATTTTAAAGGAACAAAATAATTATTCAATGACAAAGGTGTAAGTCGAATCAGTCATTAGTCAGACAATACAAACAAGATCACACACAAAGAAGATCCTTGCAGCCCAGAACTGGCCACTTACGATGGATTGTGTTCATGTGTCGTGTGTGATGGGTTGTGTGTCTAGTCGAGCTGGTCACTATCAAACGAAGAAAAATAAGTCTTACTGATCAAGTTTGTGACTCTCTTCATTAGAGATCTGCCATAAGTTTCCAACGACATCTGCCTCTTCATCTTCCACGATGGTAGCCACAGCTCCATTCCATCTGTGCAGCACTGGAAGCTTATTGAAATCTAGTCGCCACCTCTATGTGCAAAAGAGAAGTATACGCATATATGAAGTTGGACAAATTCGGAGTGAATAAGATTAGCTGCATTGATTACCACTATATTCCGTGTTGATTACCATACCCATAAAAGACAAATGTTTGTTTGTCTATGACCATACCACACCTATTTATTAGGTTATTTATCAGCTAATAAAATAGCCTATGATGATGATTTGCAAGCTTGAAATGTTTTTATGTACTACATCTCCTTCAACGGGACTAGTTTTATGTCAAATAGCTCGATAAATTAATAGTTTTTTTTTTGTTGAGTCAGTATTTGGAAATTTCAAAAAATTACGGAGATATGGAGGTTGCTAGCTTACAAGGTCTACCGCTGAGGCTGTTTTCTCTACAGAACGGTCACATATACTCACAAGAAATTTAAAGACTCGCGAGGTCTTCAGTTATTAATTATTAATTATTTTATTGTTTAGTGTTAAGTCAGTCTCTATATGATTAGGATACATTTCTTCCAAAAAATTGTTTTTTCCGTAAGGATAAGTGATTCACTTCACTCATTTTGCAGCAGTTGAATTGTTTCTGTAGATCTTATAACATTTTTATCTATAGTGGCTCTTAAGCTGTAGACCTCGCGAGTTTTTTTTCGAAATGGCTGAAATATGTTTTTTTACGTTTTCAACCCCCTATAACTCCGTCATTTAATAAAATTTCCAAAAACTGACTCGATAAATTCGATATATTTATCGAACCTATTCACAAAATTTCATGTTAATCGGTTGAAAAATGCGACCTGTAAGGAGAACAAACAGATGGACATACAAAGGCAATTTTGGCCAAGCTGAAACGGAGACGCTTCTCTCGCGCTTTGTGCTCACTCGGTCAATAAATATGAGTCTCTTTAATTTCTGTGAGACATAAAACAAAATATCTGGCCCCAAATTTGCCGCCCCTAAAATCTGACGCCCTAGGCTCCAGCCTGCTCAGCCTGCTGGTAAAACCGCGCCACTGGATGTTAATGTAAGTAAATTAGCACTATACCTATGTTAGAAAGTCAGATAAGTAAAGGAGGTACTTACGTTAAGCCTAGCCGCAGAACAGTTTCTTGCAGTCGGGCAATTAATGTGCATTCTGGACGGCAGCAAATTGCTACCATAAGCGAAGTAGTAGAAGTATCCAGGGTCTGGATCTGACCCACAATCACCACCTCCTCCCTCGGCAAATGCCAACAAAATTATAATCACTTGCAACGCTTTTAACTTAAGTCCATATTTTGTTTGTCGCATTGCTTCAATTGTGCCTAACATCATTTACAAAACACGGCCTTTCAAATATTTAGTTTTTAACAAATTACTTACAACTTGTTTAAATACGGATTTTTATAAAGGTACTGTACACGGCTCGCTAACAAAACCTGAGTGCTAAACTCAATGAAATTTGTTACGCTGCGCTGATAAGAAATTTTAGGTATTTAACAATTTTATGTAATAGCAAAGAATTATCGTAGTGTTTGGATGGATATTTTACGGTTCAACAGGAATAAAAACTTCATAATTGCATTAGCGTCACGCAGGGTACGTACAAACTGACATAGTGAACGTAGGTACTTAACTCTCCTATTGTTTTAATGTAACCACGGTAAAATAAGTACTAGTTATCGTTTATTACTCTGAAACAATAGGTACCGACTGTGCCCTGCGCACAAACATTCCTACTACTGCGTCTAAAGACTTTCTATGTCTATTACTACATTAACTCGTGTAAACTATTATTGGAAGGACTTAGTTTTTATTGTTTTCTCATGGTTCCACTAATTTGTTCCACTGATGGGATAACTATTTCTCGTAGACCCACTGATTGATGCGGATACAATTTACATTGAATCACATCACGTGTTGTTGGACTAAGCATAACGTACGAGAGGGATCAAAAAGTAGTGAGAACGACATACTCCTTGGTAAGAAAAAAAAGGCAGGCATTGCTCAGATACATATTTGTAATATTAATAAAGAAAAAAATATTCGATTCTCTTTTGTTTTTTTCTGAATGTAGTCATTTGTTTGCTTCGTGTCGGAACGTGTTCTCGAAAATGGAGAAAAACGAAGTGCGACCGTTATTAAATACCTCTGTTTAAAAAGTTAACGACTCATTGCGATTTGGGGGCAAAATTAGGAGAGTCTGCTCCGCCGTATTCTACTGTCGCAAGGTGGGCTTCTCAATTTCGAATTAGGAGAACGAGCACGGAAGACGAACATCGTTGCGGCCGTCCATCGACGTCAGTCACCCAAGAAAATGTTGCGAAAGTCAAGAAAATTGTATTGAGCGACATCCGATACTTAATTCAAGAAACGGGCATTTCATATGGAAGTATTCAATCAATTCATATTGAAACAATCTTTGAATATGAGAAAAGTTTCCGCAAGATGGGTGCCGAGAATGTTAACCGACAGTCAGAAACAAAATCGACTTGACATTTCGAAGATATTGTTGGACAAGTTTCAAGAAGATTCTGAGAACTTTTTGTCTCGTTTCGTAACAATGGACGAAACATGGGTCCATCATTTTGATCCTGAGACAAAACAGCAATCTTCTCAATGGAAACGGCCATCATCACCGACCCCGAAGAAGTTTCGTGCCGTGGCATCGGCTGGCAAGGTTATGGCCTCAATATTTTGGGACTCAGAAGGGATATTGTTAATTGATTACCTGGAGCGTGGAACAACTATTACAGGCCAATATTATGCAGCTTTAATTCCCAAGTTGAGCAATGCCAAAGAGAAAAGGAGAGGGAAACTTCGAAGGGGCGTGCTGTTTCATCACGACAACGCAACCGCGCACAGGTCGGTAGTTGCGATGGCTGCCATTCAGCAAGCTGGCTGACCACCCCCCTTATTCACCAGATCTGGCGCCTAGCGATTTTTATCTGTTCCCCAAATTGAAAGAATACTTAAGGGGAAACAGGTACGAAGACGATAACGAGGTGATGGATGCCGTGGAGAGCTTTTTGCAGGACCAAGACAAAACTTTTTTTAAAGGGATTGAAGCCTTGGAAAAGCGCTGGACTCGGTGTGAGAGAGACTCGGAGACTATGTAGAAATATAAATTATTAAGTTATCAATAGTCATTATATTCTATTTAATTCTCACTACTTTTTGATCCCTCCTCATAGTTTATACAACGTTTAAGCAAAATAACGCAAATTATAATTTTTTTGTTACAAAAGTTCCACAAAATATAAAAAAAACTTTTCATACAAACTGCGATGAGTTAAAATTTTCTTTTTGCAAATTATTAAAAGATGTGGAAAGAAAGTTGTTTAGTTTCATGGGCTTTCATTGTTTGGCTAAATTACTTGAAAACTAACATGTAAAATGATCTCATTTTTTTATGAAATGAAGATCAGGACTTCTTTCAGCCCTGGAAATATTTGACACTAATAACGGGGCACCTTATAATACAAGTTACGTTACATTACAAGGCAAAATTATGCTACGTCCTACATAGTGAATTAATGACATGTGTGGTTTTAATCAATGGGTCTACGAGAAATAGTTCTCCCTCGTGGTCCCGTGGACAGATTCGTGGGACCGTGAGAAAACCGTTTTTTTATCATCATTGTAGTGGTTTTTATTTGTATTCACACCTTTTTATCTAAGCTTTTTATATTGTCTTGTAGATGATTTAACTTTTTATTTTCTAATATAGTTCAGAAATCTTAAGGAATCCGTTAGAAAAATAATATTCGTTTACTTCAAAATTGAAGTGTAGTGACTGAACTAAACACGTCGTGAGTAACATTGCAAGCGTCATAGGCAAAGAGTTTATATATATGAAGGTATAGAGCGAGCGCTTCAGAGTGAGAACAGTAGGCACGGGTGGGCTGGGAACATTGAATCGTTCCGTCAGCAAGCCCCTCGTAGGTATTATCGAGTACCAACGGCGGCGTAAGCATCTTAGACATGTTTGTATTTCAATAATTAGACAAATATTATATGTTATTCTAAAAAAAAATGTGATATATCCAGTAAAATATTACAAAAAATCACGACACTTGCCTACTGAAGCTGCCTACGCTGCGCACTAGGTGATCCGTGCGATATGGTTGCTCTATAGAAACTTATGCATACTCTAAGGTCATAGGAGTACCCACATGTCGCCGAGGGGTTGGAGGTCGCAGGGTGCAGCGAGGGGCGAGGGGGGTGTTTGTCGCCGATACTAACCCGATTACGCCCAATCAGCAGCCGGCAGTGTGCGGCAGTCAGACTCGACTCCCTAATTGCCCTCCCACAGGGCGGCATTTTTAAACAGCTTGCACAAATATAAGGCCTGCTGTCCTGTACTAGTCGTGTTCAGTTTGCATGACTTGATTTTCGAATGAGTGTAAACAGAGGGCTGAGTACGAGTGTGGATGTTAGTCATGATATTAGAATAGCAAACTTATCTTTCATTAGCAAAAAATATATTTTTATCATTGAGTACATTATACTTCAATGATTTTTAATCAGAGGTTTATGAGACACCGTCGTCGTCGGCGTCATGGTATTCTGTATGATTCGATTTTATATTGTGTTTACGTTAACACTTACATAAAATATTCCTACTTATTATTTTGAACCAAGAAAACGTTTCCCTGATCCCATGGGGGAAAACAGCGAATCATAGAAAAGGAAATATCCGATTTTGGAACCGATTTTCCCTTGTCAGTGTTAAAATGCACGCGTTTATTATTAACAGGCCACGGGTCGCGGCCCACGGGCTGGGCTGCAATCCATCAGGCCAGCAAATGTAGGAACAATGGGCATTACTCGCGCGCGACCCACAGTTCTGCACCCCTGATTTATGGTACAGTCGCAGATTAAATAATAGTTACACCGTGTATAGCTACGTTGCTGTATGAACAAAGTTTTTATTTTTTATTTTAAATGTGGTACCTAAATTAGGAGATGATTTCGTAGCGGCTCAAATACTTGTTGCTACATTTTAAGATTGAATTAATCAAATTTATTATTAGAATTGCATAAAATGATAGATACGTGTGTGTTGGATTAGTTTCACTCTACATATTCTTAATATTTTCTTAGGCGCTGATTTCGGTTCCGAACTACAAATTGAATTGTTCAATGATTAATAAGTGAATGTATAAATAAGCTAAAATTATTAAAAAATACAATAGATTAATATTTCCTCTAATATTTATTTTAAATATACAGCTATGTACAGCATCGATTTTCGTATCGCAACTATAACATTGGTGGCTAAATCAAATGGTATTTATTTACAGATGTTTTTAAAGTATTCTTACATGATAGACAAATATTATTACACAAAATGATTTACCATCGAGTGGGTAAATTAACTTAAAGAAACAAGTTGGTAATTTTCTCAATAAAATAGAAACAATTATACTTCCTCGGTGGCATGAACTCATAATTTCACTTATTTATAACATACCTATAAATTACAATAGCTAGTATTATTATCACTTACTTATCTATTTCGAGATCGCCAATGTCGCCTTATCACAGCTTAATAATTTACAAAATAACTTACAATTCAAATGTTTTGGTCGAATTCCACCGCTTGATCAAGCTCCACCACGTTCGTATTTTTCTTGGTCCGTGGTATTTTTACTCTTAAGTGCTTTAGTCAGAAAAACAGTCATTTAGTTTTACAACAACTTGGTACAATCTAGAATGTTAGTACATACATACATGATACTTACTTCTTCCAATACCTTTTTGCACAAAAACTACATCGTAACGATTTTTTAACATTTTCAAATGAGTACCTATATTGTATTAATAAATAATAGGAACTGATGAATATAATTTTTTACACTTTTATCAATAAGTATAGTGTCCATTTACCTTCTAGCGTAGTTCAACAAAAGTGCTTCACCATCAACTCCAATGTCAGCAAAATCGTTCAACTTTTAAAAAGCTCTTTATCAACACGTTTCGACTGGATTGCATCAGCCACTCGCCGCTCGACTTCACGCACGACCATCTTCATCTTTTAGCACTCAACCAAAAGTCCTATTTATTCACTGGTGTTCTCACTGTCCTCAGGCTAGGTGTCCGCGGGGGTGGACTGCGGCACGGGTGGGGGGGACATGGCTCTGGCCGCGGCTAAAGCTGCCGCGTGTCTCCGCGCCTTGAGCCGCAAGTCTGCTATGGAGGACGAGCGGCACCGAGCAGCCAGCGCGGCCAGCCCGGCGTATGGCGGACACAGGGCTGCTGCGGCCGCTGCCGCTGCACTCGCGTACTGCAACCGAATATCGTCTTACATTCTGGTATACACAGACAGTTTGTACTGGTAACACTTAAAAATACCTAAATAAAATGATATCTTTAATACTTAAATTGCGCACATGTTCTACGACAATGATATGATGATGAGTAGAACAGAATATATCACGTAGCTCACCTGGTGAGCAGCAACATATAATATTAGCAAGTCGAAAAGCGCAAACGCAGCTGGTGGCGGTGGCAGCGGACCTTAACAGGCATCAAGTCTTGAACAAATGACATAGCTCACCTTATGAATAGCAGCAGACAACAAGCTGCCGGTGGTAGTAACGGTGGCCCGTGGAGTATAGGTAGTAAAGGGTCCGATACTATCGATTCTTAGACACATGACGTACTATGTAGGTCACCTGAGGAGCAGCAGCAAATAGCAAGGCGGAGACGAAGGGCGCGAACGCAGCCGGTGGCGGCCCTTGGAGCATCGATCGATCGACAACGAAAGACTCAAGAATCAAGTATTAGACATATGACGTGACTCACCTGATGAGCAGCTGCAGATAGCAAGGCGGAGTCGAAAGGCGCGAACGCGGCCGGTGGCGGTGGCGGCCCGTGGGACATCGGCGGGGGCAGCGGCGGAGGGGGCCGTGGCACGGTCGGCACGGCAGACAGACGTGGCACGGACACGTACGGCGCCACGCGGCACGGCTCCAGCGGCGTGCCTCCTCCGCCTATTACCAGACCTAATAGATAGCGATCTTGATAAAAACATAATAATGTAATGTAAGGTTCTCGGACTTGCCGTAGTCGAACGAAACACTTGCCACCATTAAAGAAAAATATTCCACAATATACAATCACCTTAGAGGTGAGATGACACTCGCATCACGATTGTAAAGTTTCACGTGATTGTACCATCACACTAATGTTATGTGTGCGAATAGTGGCTATGTGAGGACCTTCTTATACGTGGGGCATGCATACCGGAAGTATCTGGATCTAGACACTTACAATAAAAGAATGAATAAACAATTGTGGAATTCGAAAATGGAACTCTATGGGAACATGTAACTTTTTAATTTGGGAGACTGTCACTTGTTATTTCATTGTGTCGTCCTTTCTAAAATTTGTGTCGCTATCAAAATTAATTTAACTCATGAACATTTTCATTCAATGATTTTTTATGATTTTCGTTGTGGCTTAAGTCAACAAAAGAGTTTCCAGAGGCTTCAATTGGCATTTGGTGATGAAGCACCATGTCGCATCTCTGTGTATTCGTGGTTTGGAGAATTTAGACGAGGTACGTGAAGGTCGGCCGGCGACTGCTACAGACTCTAATATTGACACCGTACGACAACTTATTGAAACTGACTAAAAAATACTTGCCAGAAAATTTGTGCTTTGTTAGGCATTGGAATGAGCCAAGTGCAAAACATTTTACATGTGCATCTGAAGGTTCGTAAGCTTTGCACTCAATGGATACCGCATGACTTAACGGAGGACAAGAAACGACTGCGTGTCCAGTGGTGCCGTAAAATGATAAAAAAGCTTAACGGAGCTCACGTTTTACGAGGCCTGAATTGGCGGTGAATGCGTTCCATGAAGCCATTGAAGAGGTCCCCCTAAGGAAGACTGGGCCAACTGCTTTGTACAGTGGTTTCAGCGAATGCAAAATGCATTAATTGCGAGGGAATATACTTTGAAAAACAATAAATGTATCGTAAGTCTTATGTAGTCTTATTTATCAGAATCCAGAAACTTCCAGTATGCCCTAAGTATAAACCCAGTTGTAGACCTCGCGAATTTGAAAATATTTTGAATTATCTGAAATATGTTATGTGTGTTGTTATGTTATGTGTTTCAAAAACTGAGTCGACACAAAAATTATCGATCCTGTTTACTAAATTTCACGAGAATCGGATGCGAAGTGCAGTCTGAAGAGGAGAGCCGGACATCCGCCGGACAAATGAACATCGAAAGCATTTTTGACCAAGTTGAAACAGAAAGTTCTCTAGCCCTACTGTTCTACTTGCCTTCCCCCCACGCCATCGACTGGCGACGGCGGTACTTCTTCACGGTAACTACTTAACTAACTTTACGTTAAGCTACTTTTATCTAGTCAAAATTGTCCTCCTTTATGGTTTCAAGTATTAAGCCTTGCCTTGCCTTGCCTTTAGACAAGTTTAAAATAATTATAAAACAGAAATTGTATAAAAAAAGGTTACTATAGGATATCTGATTACTTAGAAGACAGATGTCCATGGGAATAGATTGTTTGAGTAGCAGGCTTTTTCCATATATAATAAGCATTAATTTTGTAATTAACAATATTTTATTTAAAAAAGGAAACGCAAAAGATGCGACGACTGTGGAGTTTCTTCGGTGAGCTCTTCTCCACAGATTCCGCCATTGTGTTAGTGAACTCACCCAAAAAAATTTAATGACGGATCTAAGTGATGTAATAACATCCTATGGAAATAAATAATTTTGACTTTAAGTTTTGTTTCCATGTTAAACTGTCTTTAGGGGTTTCTTTTGGGGGTTCGAATCTACCTATGATTAGGGTGAAAAAAATACAAAATTTATCAATAAGCACTGTTCGATAATCTGGGACAAAATATACTACCCTAAAAAGAATCTTAAGACATTACATAATAAACTATTTAATGTGGCAGAATTAAGCTTAAATAAGTATCTGAGTAAACGGGCCATTTAGAACAAGTTAATCTACGATTGATCCACTTCGATTGGCAGAGACAAACGACCCTGGAGCGGCGGCGGCGGCGGTGGGCTGAGCCACCCGATACTACGAACGGCACTTAATTAAATTGATATTTAAGCAAAGCATAATTTGCTCGTAAATTAACTTGAATTCCTTGTTTATAGCCGGCGGGCGGAGCAATTAATAAATTAGCGAGGATCTACCCGACTTAAGGTGTTCGGCCTCGCCTAAAGGATTCATTAATTTGATTACTCGTTCACCTTAGGATCTGTTTCTCGATTAGACAATTCTGTTCTTTAATAAAGTGAGTGGTGGGTAATTTAATTATTAATTAAGATTTATTTGAGATGCTTTATTTAAGGATAATTAATTTGATATCGTGGATGATTTATACAATTTTCATTTAATTTTGAATAAAGCTGGATCAAATAGATCGATAGAGCCAGACAGGAGAGCAAGACACATAGCGTAGGAGTAGCAAGGTTGAAGTAACGTACGTGTGTAGCCAGTGCTACGAGCCAGCTACGAAAGGGCGGGCTGGCTACGAGCGCGAGGGAGCAGCGGCTAGCAGTAAATCAGTAGCGCTCTCCGGTCGCCGTCGGCATTATCAAAATGGATGCTCCCCGCGCGTATGAGTTATTTCCATATTTGACACCGAATTACTTTCGAGAAGTGCCGACATAAATAGGCGCACGTCCGACCCCGCTCCCCGCCCGCCTGAGCTCGCCCGCCCCTGTGCCTTGCGATGCGACCGCTCTGTGCATTTATTTGATTAACTCTGAGTTGTTTAATTTAATCGAATTAGAAGGTAAGCCCGGCGCACGGGGTGCTCCCGTTTATTTTAAAACGTTCCGAACATCTTTACAGTGGTTTCTGCGCAATAAAATATCGCCACCCTCTCCGCGCGCGAATAACTTTACAATTTTATGAACAGGGGAACAATTAGGCGTCTGTATTCTTTTATTCTTGAATTTGCGCTGCTGCGATTGTTTTTATGGCGCGCTCGGAGAAGATTCATTTCTTCGTTAAAAATGAATTCTTAATTTTATGAAGATTCACTACCTTGCTGTTTATGATTTGTTATCAACAACAATGAAATATTATTTTGCACTTTATTAAGCATAATATATATTATATAACCAGTTTTGTCCGTATACTAGGAAGCAATTGGATAAAAAAATTGCGAACAAAGACTGTATGATATTTTTAATCTAAGTCGCATCCTTCTGCGTCACCGCGTAAATCAAAATCATAATATCAATTCCTTTTTCTCCGAATCGCCGCGTAATCATGCTAAGCAAATACGACGCCGCAAACGATTGAACAAATCAATAACACTGCTCGGAATCTCGGCGCTTAAAGGGGCATAACGTAACGAATAACCGTTTCATTTCACTTTACATGATTGTTCTCGTGTTTGAGGGGCGGGCGGGGGCTGGGGAGGGGGCACATAAGTTAATAAGACATTTAGCGAGGGACGGCGCGATTGCGTCCGAATGGCTCCCGCGGGGAATCATTTTATTCGATTCTGGCTACCGGGCTTTTTTCCGCTTTACGCTCCGTTTAGCGGTTCCAGCTTGCAATCAGTTGTGCAGACTGGAGTGATTTTAATGCACATAAGTTGGCAAAAAAAACTTGGAAGAAGTGAGTGATAATCTAAACTATCATCATCTAAGTAAATTAAAATACGACCGCTCTAGTATAAAGAGAATTTTAGTACTTGTCGTACTGAAATGTTTGTTTTACTTTTAAATTTCTACTTTTGAGTAGAGATGCTATGTTGACGATAGCGAATAAAAAAAAAATACAAGTCACTTAAAGAAAACAGAAAAAAAAAGTTTTATTCCAATCTTGTATGCCACGATAAATCAACATTCAACGGTTCGAATTCAGTAGCAATAGAGATAAAATTCAGCAGATTATCCTCGTAGAAATTGCTGCCGTCTCTACTTTCAAGAAAAATAAGCGAGCACTTCTCATTTTTCTTGATTGTCGGAATACCGCGCTGTCACCTCTGATACTCGTGTACGGTAGAAATATCTCGAAAATGGACCGACATTTGCCGCACTAACAACTAGGATTAACGTCAAAGATATCGTACGGTATGAAATAAGAATGCGGGTATGTGGGACAAGATTTCATTAGCGAATCTCAGTGAAAGGGTTCCCTATTACTTTGTTACTATAATTTTGCGTTTGCGAATTCTCGTAACAGAATGACAACGTTTTTGTTGAAGTTATATAGGTATATTATCATATCACATGAAATAATCAGTACAGAGCCCAAGTCGGATATGGCTGAAGATATCTTGTGTAATAAACGTGAAGGATGCAGACATAGAGATGTCATTGGTGCCATATAAGCCTTACTTACTATTGCTTACTATAGTGTAGTCAACGATACGTGGTCCAAGATACGATCATCATCATCATCATCATCTCAGCCGTAAGACATCCACTGCTGAACATAGGCCTCCCCCATAGGTTTCCAACGTGAACGGTCCTGCGCTACTTGCATAAAATACGATCACTACGATTATTTTAAATAAAACAGCCTAAACTGAAATTGCAACTAATTTTGCAAGAACCAAGTGACCAGCAAAACCAAAATTCCTGAAGATACTCGTATCTCATATCTCGCGCGAATCTTGACCATCTCGGGTCGTGATCGCTAAGTGCGTTGTGCAATTCTCCTCAATTTATAGCCAGAAGTTTTTTGCTGGCCGGGCGAGCGCGGCGGTACCACGGGCATCCCTCGTCTCGCTTTAATTATTCATCCTGGTGAGTTATGGTCGAATTAAAAAACTGTTAGAGTCTGCTGGCAGCGCCGCCGCCGCCGGGGGCGTAATCGAGTTAGACCGGAGTCATGGAGAATACGTAATGTCCTGTACAAATACTGAGCCTAGGTTTAAATAGAACAAAATCAAAAATTATTTATTTCCATAGGATGTTTGTGAACTACTTAGTTCGGGTAGCGTCGATGATGCTATCAAACGTTTTTATAGTGAGGTATATTTGATTATAAATGAACATATTCCCGTTATTAACACATCTGGTAAATTTCAATATCCTATATGGTATAATCGCCCACTCATAAGTTTAATAAAAGAAAAAGCTAAAGTGCATGCTAGGTGGAAACGTTTTGGTAATGATCGCGATCGGGATGCTTTTAACTTACTTCGCACGAGAATAAAGTTAATGCAGGAAAACTGTCATCGCGATTTTATTTTGCGGGCTCAGGATGCTATAAAGACTAACCCAAAACTGATGTGGTCATATGCTAACTCTAAAAGAAAAACTGTCACTGGCTATCCTAGCATAATGGTCTATGAAAATAGTAAAATCTCAACAGTGGAAGAGATATGCACCGCTTTCAATAATTTTTTTGAGCGTATGTTTGCTCGACCAGCTGACAACTATACTAATCCGACACCAAGTGATCACGATTATGCATTTAACATAAGTACTATTGAGATATCAACAGACTGCGTATCAAAACTACTTAAAAGACTAGATACGACGAAAGGTGCAGGCAGTGATGGTATTCTTCCGATCTTTTTAAAGAATGCGCTGATTTCATTTGTGTTCCTGTAGCAATATTGTTTAACCGCTCAATTAAAGAATCTACTTTCCCAGCCATTTGGAAAGAAGCACTTATTGTGCCTTTACACAAAAATGGTCCTAAGGCAAATATAGTGCATTATCGGCCAATTTCCAAGTTGAATGTTTTGAGTGGGTGTATTGAGAGGATTGCCTATGAACAAATATTTCCTGTAATTAAGCAGGGTATACCGGACCAACAACATGGGTTTTTCAGGGGTCGCTCCACCACTACGAATTTGGCTATCTTTGTTGATGATGTTTTGCATGGCATGGGTCATCACTCACAGGTTGACGTGATCTACACGGATTTTGAAAAAGCTTTCGACCGTGTGGATCACGTCATCTTGCTTCAAAAACTTCAGAAGTTAGGTATCCATGGAGATCTGTTGAGGTGGATGCAGTCTTACATCGAAAACAGAAGGCAGGCAGTTGTCATAGGTGGACTCAAGTCTGATTACATAACTATACCATCTGGGGTGCCCCAGGGTTCCATTCTTGGACCATTACTTTATCTTGCTTATTTATATGATATAGGAAAGTGTTTTCATCATGCCAACTTTATACTGTATGCCGATGACAAAAAAAAATATCATACTATTAGAAATATGTGTGACGTTATTAACCTACAGCAAGACTTGAATAGACTGTCTAAATACTATATTGACAATAGAATAGACGTAAATCTTAGTAAATGCGTCCATGTAACGTTTTGTCGTGGCACTCCAATGAATACTAGCTATTCCTTAAATGTTTCTCTTGTTAAAAAAGCTAGTCTCGTAAAGGACCTAGTAGTACTCTTAGAAGCTAAACTAACATTTTCATCACATATTGAACATAAATAGAGCCTTTAGAAATTTAGGTTTTGTTTATCTATTAGTAAGCCGTTCACTGATGTAGCATGCGTGAAAATGCTGTACTTCGCTATTCTCGAGTACTGTAGCTGCATTTGGACTCCACAGTATGTTACATATGATAACGCAATAGAACGTGTACAGAGAAAATTTTTAAAACATCTAAATTATCGCACTCACAGTGCCTGCGACAGCTATGAGCAATCGGGTCATATGCACAGTCTGGTTCCTTTGCGAGATCGTCGCATAGTGCGTGATATGGCACTTTTGTACGATGTGTGCTCGGGCCGGGGCGTGCTCGACTCCACGATGCTTGTGGGAAATTTGCTTCATCTACGAGCCCCCGATAAACGAACTCGACACACAGTACTTTTTGACGTTCCAGTTGTCCGGACTAACTACCTTGCAATTGCAAATAGCATTAGAATTCGTCTGCCTCGAACATTTAATAAACTGTTTTCCGATGTGGATCTGTTTCACTTATCCAAGAATTGCTTTTTAAAACAAATAAGAGCAACCCTAGCTGGTAAATAATTAAATAATAATAATAATAAATAAAAAAGTCTCACTGAGTAAGCTTGCTGTTCCTTCTTTGTTTTTCCACGCGTGATGATGTCCATGACGACGGCATGTAAACGAACCGTTAGGTTACTTACTCGCTTACACTAAACTTCGATACTCCTTTTCACACACGAACACACCACACCTCATTACTCACACTGTGCAACACCATGGTTACAAACATTTGTTACGAATATCTGTAGTTTACCCTCATTATTAACAATATTGTAAATGTTATACTTACAAAATGGAAGTTTGTAATTGGCTAATGCATTGTTTACTTCTTATATATTTTTATGTGTTTAGACTTCATGCTGTAAACTTCAGTTACACAATAAAATAAAATAAAAATAAAATAAAATCTAAGAGATGTTAACACATCTCTTAGATCCGTCATTACATTTTTTTGGGTGAGTTCACTAACACAATGGCGGAATCTGTGGAGAAGAGCTCACCGAAGAAACTCCACAGTATCGCATCTTTTGCGTTTCCTTTTTAAATAAAACATTGTTAATTACAAAATTAATGCTAATTATATATCGAAAAAGCCTGCTACTCAAACAATCTATTCCCATGGACATCTGTTTTCTAAGTAATCAAATATCCTATAGTAAGTTTTTTTATACAATTTCTGTTTTATAATTATTACAAACTTGTCTATAGGTAAGTTTTTAATATCAGTAGGGACCTTATTGTAATAGCGTATATACAATTGTCTTTAAAAGATTTACAAATTTTATATAGTCGGCTGACATAAGCAACTAACTTGTCTTTATTTGATCGTTCTACCCTAAAAAGAAACATATCTTTCTGAAGTAAGGCTGCCTGTTTAATACAGTGAGTCAAGCAAGGATGAGTAAGAATTTCGATGAGTTTAGAACTAGATTCGCTACCAATGGCAATAACAATTGCACTTTGTAGTGGGTTTATTAGTAAAACCACCAATGATTGGATAAAGATTTAGCAGCGTTACTAATGTACTGGTACTGCGCTACATTTATAGTCTACTTTTTCTTGTCGTACCGTTACTGTGTGGTCGATGATGGAATATTACAAACTTGTTAGATTACGAGTAATCTTCAGCAAACAAATCTAAAAAGTTTATTAATATAGCTATAACTTCAGACCGTACTTAATACTAAGTATGTAATTTAAACTCAAGATGTTTTAGACTTTTGACCTATCCCGTATCATACCCGAGGGGTTGAAGTAAATTCTCTAGAAAACTTGATAGCAAAGATACGGCAAAGCAAACCACTACTCTAGGCAGGGCACGTCTTTGCAGTCTACTATTTAAATGTATTAGCGCACTAGTTCCAACTGAGCAAATTCATGCAATAACTGTTTCGGTGCCAAGTCTCTACTATGTCGAATATTCTATGGATCTACGAACAATTACAATTTCTGTTCGAAATATGCGTAGAAATCGGTGGGTCCTTGGGAACCTTGGACCTTGGGAAGGCAGAGGAATATACCATCGAAATAAAAATATGCTGTTAATTTTTGACTGAACTGGACATCCGGTAAAGCGTTAATTCCTGAATTACAGAGATTTCGGGTTCAAATACCGGTGGTGGTAGGAAAATTGTAGCCAAACAAAAAGCACTTTATAAGATTCACTCCTCAATTTGGTAAGTATATTGCATGTTGAATCACCTGTTATCTCAGCTATTATCTATAAAAAATGTTGTTACACGAGCCATATCAGAGGCATCCTGTGTCCCTGTCAAACTTACGACCATTCCTAAACCTATCTGAGTAAAAAGTTGTAGCACACAAAGTTCCACATGAGCGGATTGATAGCAATAACTAGTCCGTGCCAAGTGCCAACTCTCCACCACTCGGCATCATTTGCAGTTTGCAGCTTCCGAATACATTAAACTGCGAATGCAACTGAATATAAACTGTCGACAGGAAGACATTTGTTTCTATTAAAACAGTTTGTGGTATGTAAATGGTTTAGCATAATTTGATTGTGGGGGTCGTCAGATGAAGTTATAAATTATAAAGTAGTTTTGTACAAAAAGTAGTAGGTACTTTGAGTTCCGTACAAATGCTAAGTCAGGAAACATAAATTTACAAATTAAGCATTATAGAAAACAATCGGAGTTATTTCTCATGTGTCTATATAAATCTCCAAATTCTTTCCAGTAAAACATTTTTGAAATAAAAGTAATATTTAATCGCAAAAACAGTACCTATGTATAAAAAGAAGTTTTATGTATCATAAACCTGGCATGCAAATGTTAGTTGTTGTCATTGAAATATTCATTCACATAATAGTAGCATTTACCCAGTAGCCACTCTGATGATACATGTTTAATTTTAGGAGATGGACAAGTTCTAATAAAATGAGATAAATGATTAAAGACGCCTGTACAGTATGGCGTCGATGTCCGTCCAAGTACAGAATCATAAGACAAAACCCATCCAGTTGCTCAGAGGAGTGAGACAGGGGGATGTCATCTCTCCGAAACTGTTCTCCAACGCACTGGAGGATGTCTTCAAAACCCTAGACTGGAACGGATTGGGCATCAAAATTAATGGCGAATATCTCAGTCACCTCCGCTTTGCCGACGACATAGTCATAATGGCTGAATCGTTGCAGGATCTGCAAAAAATGCATCACAGTCTCAACGCTGCCTCACTGTCAGTCGGTCTCCGGATGAACTTGGACCAGACTAAGGTCATGTTCAACGAACTAATCACTCCGGAACCGATCTCGATCAATGGCGAAGTGCTCGAAGTTGTTCAAGAATATGTCTACCTCGGGCAGACATTGCAGTTGGGTAGAGACAACTTTGAGCGGGAAATCGCAAGAAGAGTACAGTTGGGCTGGGCAGCATTCGGAAAACTGCGTCATATCTTCTCGTCGCCGCTACCGCAATGCCTGAAAAGCAGGGTTTATAACCAGTGTGTCCTACCCGTTTTGACATACGGAGCCGAGACGTGGAACATGACAGTGAAGCTGGCCCACCGGCTACATGTCACTCAGCTATGGAAAGATCTATGCTTGGTATTTCGCTACGGGATAAAATCCGAAACGAAATCATCCGGCAGAGGACCAAGGTGGTGGATATTGTCCAGAAATGTAGCAAGTTGAAGTGGCAGTGGGCTGGCCATGTCTGTCGCAGAACCGATGAGCGTTGGAGCAGACGGGTTCTCGAATGGAGACCGCGTTTTGGGAAACGTAGTGTGGGACGCCCCCCTGCCAGGTGGACTGATGACCTGAAGAAGATCGCTGGTGGTGGCTGGATGAGGAAAGCGGGTGATCGTGCGCTTTGGGGTACCCTTGGGGAGGCCTATGTCCAGCAGTGGACTGCAATAGGCTGATTGATTGATTATAGACACGAATAGCAGGCGCTTATGAAGTTCATGTTTTTTTCATCCTGCGTAACATTATTATACTATACCATAACGTTACACATATATCAAATGAATACGTACGAAAAAGACGGCTTAACCTAAACTTTCGTCCGTTTGAACTTAGCGGTTTGTTAAAGTGGATAAAAATGTGCAAATTTTGAATGTTACGGAATAATCTAAAACGTTGATTTTAATTTGATTAGATGCATTTTTTACAATTCGCAATGATACCAAAGGAGAAAATGTTAACTGAGTATTTTAATAAAAGGCTGCATAAAACTACGGAGTTAACAAATGCTACGCCTAGCGCTACGGCGTAGACAAACGCTACGCAATACGCTACATTTTAATGTGTTAGCAGAAGAAATTTAAAGATAGTGCGCTTACCTTTATGCATCTGGCTTTCATGCTTGCGACATTTTGCTCTTCTATTTTGAAACCACACCTGAAAATATAACACCCGTTAAATGGCTTGGGAACATAAATATTTTAACTGTTTGGAAAAATTTATATTTAAATCGCCATAAAGAATCGAATACTTAAGTTTTCTATGAACTCAGAGCATATCATACCGTGTATTTTGTATGGACACATTATCGTGTGCGTCAGAATGACGGGTGTATAATTATACACGTCAGAGCAGTAATTCACTTTTGATACGTATTTAAAGACCTTTTATCACAGTCATCATCAACATCAACGGCCCGTTACAGTCCACTGCTGAACTATGAGCCTCCTCCACTTAAGTTGAGGGTTTTGCCATAATCTCCACGATTGGCAGGCGGGTTGGAGATCGCAGATTAAAAGGTTACTGTATCAGAGAGCGCTGCTGCCCGTTCCCTGTTCAATGTGTAGTCCCTAAGTCGCCTCTTACGACACCTACGGGAAGAGTAGGGGTTGGCGACAAATGTATTCTACTCTGCCGTCACCACACGGCCTATTATCACAGTAATGTCTATTATACATACCGATACGTACAATTTTCGTAAATTTACCTAATATATGAGGCCGCGTTCCGATTTGCGCTGACAGCACTTTGAGTACCCAAAACCGCGTACCGAATCACTGTCATTGGGATTACGGCAGCCATTGTGACGTCACGGATTGCGTCATGACCGCCGCCGCCATCTTTCGCTAACGGCGCCCATGCTCCAGAGCGAAATTCACGTAAGCGTAATGTCAAATTCGACTTTGACTATTGTTTATTTATTTTTAAAAGTTAAATGTTTAATGTGTAAATGTAAAATTAACGTGTCTTATATTTATTTGGTTGAACAAAATTAAAAACAAGTTATTCAATTATGAAATGGCGATAAATTACTGAAATATTTTAAATCAATCAGTTTTGTAGGTTAGGGTTGCCAGATGTTCGATAGTAAAAGTATCGAGTAGGTTATGTATATATTACGATAGTTTTGACTCAAGCACATACATACATAAGATAATATCATAGGCAATCTGATAAAATATAAATATAAATATCAAACATTCTTTTTTGTATTTTTTTAATTTCATGTGCCTATTTACATCTCCATTATTAAAAATTCGCATACCTTTTCTTATTTTGGGTACTAGCCATGCGAAAAGTGCTGTTTTCACAGCTGTACGATACTTTTTTAATACGTATAATAATTTAGAATTTTGCCAGTTTTGGTACGGTAATCAACATCTGGCAAGACTGAGTTATAAGCAGTTTCAGCGCGCTCAATCGCCGTTCCGTTTTGATTTCGCTCATGAGCCGTATTATCGCGATTTCTGAATCGGTACGCGAGTAATCGCTGTCAGTACTATGAGCCGTGAAATCTGATTCGGAATACACCCTGAATTACCAAGTTTAGTATGAAGATTAAGAATACACCCGCCATTTTGACGTCAGAATGGATGCTCACTTTGAAATTGTTATTTCTAAGCCTACGGTATATGTACGATCTAGCTATTTATGTAATTATTTTTACATTTTGTGTACATTTTGTCAGTATTATCTCGATCTATTTCGTAACTATACACCCGCCATTCTGACGCACATCCAATGGTTTTCTGTACAATATTTTAGATCTTAGCAGAGTTTATTGTTCATTGTTTAGTTTTAACGAAGAGCGGTGCCTCCTAACAGGTTTTTCAATACTAAATGGATACTAGCTCCTGCATTTTATACCTAGTACTTGAGCGACCGAGCTTAAGGAGCTTTTTTAGGTCCTGACCTATAGATTATATATAACGTGCTATCTCATTTCCAAAAATAACACTAACATCAGACAGTCGTGTTTTTTTAAATTTATTCAGAACATACAATAAAAAACTTATTTGCTACTCGCCAAACTATAGCGTTTGATGGCGAGAAAACGCTCTTATAAAATCACTCACTTAATACTTTCGCATTTATAAAATTAGTATGGTATTTAATAGGTATAGTAAGGATATGTTCGCTCTCAGTACGGGGTCGGAGGCGCATGCAATCAGCTAGCGCGTACTAACGCGGTTACGCGTGTTTGTCTGACTGCGTTCAAAGTACGGTCTACCTAAGTGCATCACGCACAATGTACGGACGACAATACACATACACACACTCAACTTAAAATAGGACAACGATTCTTGACGCGTTTATTATGTTCATGCATATAGAATAAACTGATTTGTTTTTTTAATTTGATTGATTTGAATTGGGTTCTGATTTACAGATCAGATCTTGCAACAAAATATTTTCTAGAATTGACTAGCTATCAAAACAAAAATCAAGCAAACCTAACAATAATAAAATTATAAAATAGCTACAGTTTTTAAATTCACAAAATTTCGGTTTTCTGAAACCTATACCGAAGTTTGCACTGCGGAGAAATCTATACTTATTTCACTACCCTCAGAATTTGAGGATATGGATAAAGGAATTTCGTTGCATTTAGCAAATTGGACAGAGTAAAAATAACACAAAAAAAAGATAAATATTAAGTTGTGTGTTGTACAGAAACAGAACAATTTACTTGTCGTTCATCCGACGAAAAAGTTCTCAAAAAGTAATTAACATAACATTTTCTTCTTACGACTTCTTAACATAAAAAATTCTATCAGGGTTTGTTACCAAACCATGAAAAGGGCATATTTGAGCTGATAACGAATACTTTGTGAGATGTGCAAAATGGCGCGAGGGTCAATAGTTGCTAGCAGGCTTAAATATAGATAGGCATACACTGCAATCTCTAAAACCTGTAAATACATCTAAAAAATATGATTCTATTAGTGATTTGTTGTCCGTACATTACGCTAACGCGATTCCCGCTCGTTCGGAGCCTGTCCCTGTTTGCTCGGCAATCACCGGCCGGCTCGCGCTGTGTTTATGTGTCAATTACAATACAATAGTATTGTATGATAAACACATTGTTACAACCAAACGTACATTTGTCAGGAAATACCACACACATATATGGTGCCATAATTATTAACATTTTTGTACCTTGGTATACTAAATGTATTGTGCACTGTTTTTTAATCCAAATAAATGAAAAAAAAAATGATAAACAATATTGTTATTTAAATAGCTCAATCAAAAATCCTAAGAGGTAAAAATTGCTTCAGTTTTTTAATCAAATTATAGCTAATATCCCTATCAAAACAGGTACCAAATAAAAAAGCACTGTTTTTCTCTCAGGAAGCTAAATAAAGATCATAATAATACAACAATATTTCAAACTGTATAAACACGTGATATGACCCCACTTTTACTGGCGACTGTACTCCATTTCAATATGCAAATTATTCTACTATGTAGAAGTTGTTTGTGTTGTGAGTTGCCAGCTCCTAGATAAATATGATCATCAACAGAAATATAAGAACTTTCTGTTTAAAATTTCACGTGATACCAATACCACACATGCTACAATACCGTAGCGATTTCGTAGCTGTCGCTACGAGTAAGTTACGAGCGTTTTTCCACGCTTTTGTCGTTTCAACTCAGTAATTTTAGTAGTGGTATGGTAACAAAACAAAATAAATGTTCTTTCACATCGACTACATGTGAACGAACACAGGCCACCTGTCTTTTTATACCTCCTTCTTTTAATCAGAATAATTTATTACAGTCCATTGCGTGTTCATTGTCAACGGACGGCAAAAAGTGCGTACGCGCGTATGATGTTCTTGTTGTATAGGTCCTCGTCCCTGTGATATATTTACTCGCAGATAAAAAAAAAATATGTGGTGTAAAATACGGTCCATTCAAATATTTTTTGTATGCTAATGCGCTTGACCGCATCACATACACTATGAATATACCACTTTTACTGCTATGAAATAAAAAAAAAATAACAAAGATAATAACAAACTGTTACACTTTATGCGTTGACAATACACACCAACTGTGTATTGGTATTAAATCTAGGTATTTACTGAATTGCGATAGATTGTATCTAATTCAGTCACTCAACCGGTTTGCTAGGTTAAGTGAGGTCGCATTCATTAGCTGTGATCAGGACAATGCGACTAACTACAGACAAACATGGCCCGGGAACAAGAGTTTACCTTTTCAATTCGCTAACTGAATAAGTTTAACTTTATGACATGCATACGTTTTGTATATGGGGTAGGATCGGAAATGTTGACTTGCTACTCGTAGTTATTAAAGAATTACGTTACGTTAATTACGTTATTATTAATTATTATTTATTATTAATTTTTTTATTATTAATTATTAATTGAGTTTTTACGGCTAACAGCCTAGTCTACAAAACGAAAAAAAAAACTAATCGAATCGAATCTATTTATGTTGAAAGGATAACCCGAAAACAAACGTTGTTTATAACATCCCAGATGTGGGATAAGAACACTTATCATTATCAATGAAGGTTTTTACCTAAGTTAAAAGCTTGCCGGAAGTACTTGTGTGTATGCTTGCTCTAGTTTGTTTTAACCGTTTACTTCTTTTATAGTTACCCTCTGTTCTGCCTGTTCAAACGGATATTGTATCTACTAAAATTAAGACTTGTAGTTCTCATGTTAAGTGAATATTGTAATCTTTAATGAGAATAAAGTTCTATAAGCCGAAAAGTAATTTTATAACGTGCTTAAACTTATAGTTGATAGTTTCACTGGCACTCTCTGATATTAGAGATGGACCAATCACGACGCGTTCCCCGCGCCCCCCCGCACCGCAACTTTTTCGTAATTAGTTTGTAAATTATACAGAATGCGGTGTCGAGTGGGTGGTTGGTCCGAGACTTGTTAAAACATACAATAGTACACACAGCTCCACAGGTAAACAAATGCCTAGTTAAACTTTTGAAATAAACACTTCAACATAACTCTACAAACAAGTGTTAGCTTGTTGAGTGATTTTGTATACCCAATACGCTCATTTCATTACTCCTCTATATCTATTATCACGTGCGATATTAATTAGAGTACCATCAGCCAGTCCCCTACCCTCATCGCAAAGCAATCAGGCGCGACAATTTCACTAGTGTGCCCTATAGCAGTACTGCTGTGTGTGTCGTAGGGGCAAAACGTGGAGTATAAGTAGACACTGCAGTTTCCGTGACATGTGAAGTGTCGTAGGGCCCTCCTTATTACTAATTCACGCAATTAGCTGTGAGGGCCAAGTTCTTTCCCATACATCGACATTACCGCTTTATCGGCGTCAAGTATCCATTGAGGGCTCAATAAGGGGTCAGGAAATAAGTGGATAAATGACTTGACCCTCGGCCGTAAGTTTTAACTAGTGTCAAGTGAAACTGTCTGTGATTTCTAAGTATGTACTTAACATTATTACGGTACTTATTTTTTTTATGGGCTTACTAACAGATTTTTGAAGCGCGTTGCCTGCGAAAACCATCTTCTTTTGTTTATCTGAGGAATTACTGCTTCTTTTTATTTGAAGTCTCTTATTAATATGGAAACTTGATTTATTAACGTAAAAAAATTTTAGATAAACGATAGATCTAGGTTTTACGAGTTAAATCACCAAACGAATCGCAGTTTCGTATCTGCCCAAGTCAACTAACAGCAGTAGCTCATTTTTTCAAACATTTCCTCCGAGTACAGTTAGGGGTGATGATAAATGAACTGGTTAAATTTAAAATTAATAGGAAGTATGAGAGGTTTTGGGGTTTTGCCCCACAGTAGAACCTTTTAAGCTAGATAATGGCTGCATATTCTCACCTGACTCTGACTAAAAGCGTCGAGGTAGTGTGTCTCGTCAAACAGCCTCACAATTTCTTACAACTTATACGATATGGTGATGATGACTGCATGTTCTCACCTGAACCCTTGCCTCGCAGAGTCCTAAGGCCTCGTGCCCACATTCACGGTTTACGCCGGACCAGCGCACGGTCGCTCAGTAATGTATGCAGCTCTATGGATTTTCTCACCTGAACCCTTGCCTCGCTGAGTCCCAGCCGCTGGCTGAGCTCTTCCCTCATGAAAGCGTCGGGGTAATGCGTCTCGTCGAAGAGCCGCTCCAGCTCGCCCAGCTGCTCCAGCGTGAAGTTGGTCCGCGACCGTCTTTGTTTGCCGCTGCCGTTGCTTACTACACCGTTCGAAGACTTGTCTCCGGGGTCTGGTGGAGAGAGAAACTAGGTAGAACTTCAAATAGTTTCTATTGCTACATATATTATTAGTTTACCTATAAAACATATAATGACCCTTACAATAAACCATAAAGACTTACCGTGCTTTACGAAGCAGGAGAGACGCTCTCAATGAAAACCACTAATGGTCCTATTCATGACCTCCATGACCTAGGCAGATCCGCAGAACTTAAGTAATCGCAATTAAAACTTCTTCGTAATACCTTAATGCTACCTGCGTAATTTAAAGCATTCATAGACAGACAGATAAGTTAAGATTATGACAAAAAAATTAGGGCGAACTCAGTTGCTTAGAGCTAGAACTTTGTTATACAAGTATTTCAGATCGTCAACTATTATTTTTAATGGTTGTGGTTTCAAAATCCCAAAATATAATTCCTTCACTGCACATACCGATTGCCGCCGCCGCCGCTGTCTGTCCGCCGTGTTGATTTATCTCATAATCACCATTATTATAGACAGTTTAATCAAATAGGTAAATTATGACCAATATTATGACTGATCACGCTCGCCAGTTAGCTCTAAATATTTATAAGGGGGAAGCTGGTAGTAATACTATTAGAAACATATCTTTAAATCAACGTTTCGTATGATACAGCATTACTCCCTAAGTCCCTCGGGCATTAGTGGATGTGGGGTAGATATTCGAACATGTTTTAATAGAATACTCATAGGAAATTCAATTTACGAATTATTTGATTGGTTTTTGATAGATTTTAAACTATTAAAATATCAGCGAGTAAATCAAATGCTTTTACACAAAACGAGTAGGTAGTAAGTATTTTAGGTCGTCGACAAGCTAGAAAGAAATTTTGAATTTGAACCTCGTAGCAGTAGCGTAGCACACGCTACGTCGTAGCTATCGTAGCTGTGAAAGAAAATTCTGTTTTATATAATATGCTTTGTGCTGTTAAAACTTTCGTTACAAACTGTACTCCTGTGTTGACCGAATTGCGTTTATTAAAATTGCTCTCTCCAAAAATAAATCACAATGATTAAAAGTAAAACACAATAATCTTAAATATCAATTATTCAGACTATAAGTTAATTCAATTCATATCACTTTTATCAACTATGTTTGAAGTTCGAAGACAGATTTCGTTAGACGTGTGGTTTAGATAAAACGTAGTGTACCCTTTTTCTCTCTAGGGATCAATTGAAAGACAGTGACAAACGAGGGGCGAAAGAATAATTTAATAATGTTTCAAGTGATTAAGTATATTTCAAGATCTATCTTACTTAGAGTAAAAAGTTTAAACCAAATAAAGATGTGATGTGATGATGTTTAGTACCAGGTGCTGCCAGGTGGACTGATGACCTGAGGAAGGACGCTGGTGGTGGCTGGATGAGGAAAGCGGGTGATCGTGCGCTTTGGCGTGCCCTTGGGGAGGCCTACGTCCAGCAGTGGACTGCAATAGGCTGATTGATTGATTGATTGATTGATGTTTAGTAAATAAAGGAGTCGCTAATTAAAAACACACAGTACAAAAGGAATTTTGCTACTTTAAAATGTTCGATCATGTGGGAGCGATTTATTCGCCTTCACGCAGACGTTTTAATTTCTTTACAGATGTGGCCTAGGATTTCTCATATTGTTTCCCTTCATTGGTAGAGTGTATGTATATGTGTGCGTGTGTATTGATTTAACAAAACAATTCGAAATTTAAAATTTAGTTGGTACGTGGTAGGGTTCGAATCGCCACCTCTCAGATTACAAACACTCCCATTTTACAACAAATAAAACAAAAGAATCGAACCGAACAATGTATGATGCGGAAAATCACATTATAATACGGCGACAGGCTCCTTACGGCACTGAGATGCTCTCAATGTCATTCGGAGCAATTTAGCAAATTGGAAACCTCTCCTTTTTATACGGCAATTATGTAAATGGAGGGATTACGGTGGGCGGCGCCGCGGGCCACACCCCCCTCTCACGTCTACCCCTTCACACCCCTCAACTCCTTAGCTCTAACGACCTGCGAACTGTGATTAATTGTCCAACGATCCTGGGAATAGACCCGTTAACTCCCCGATTTATTTGATTGAAAAGTCTGTTCCGGATATCCATTAAGGGCTTTTGCCCCTCGCTGGTGTTAGTCCTAGTGCTTAACAAATTAATTATTGTTTTAACAAGTAATTGATGAAGGAGCTTGTTGTTTTACAAACTTCATAATTTCTATAAATTGGTTCACACCGGACACGGTTTAGGAAAAAAAAAATGAAAATAACATTGGAAAACAACGAGATCGCATATGTAGGGTTAACAAACAAGTTACAATCAACTACGGAGCATGTTATTTCTTATAAAATGGATCTATTTAGTTTGTATGTAACTTACCTGGGCTGATTGATAACTGGCCGAAACGACGAACTTAAAAAAATGATACGCAAAAAAAAAATATTACATTATATTTTGGCATCTTTTTGAAAATAGAACGCCAAATTTGAATTTAATCAAACTGGTGGAATTTGTTTGATAGGACGTAGAACTTTTTCTGTCGTAAATTTTCTTAACAATGGAAAGAAACGAAATTCGTGCGGTGATAAAGTTTTACGTTTTAAAACAGAAAACAGCAACCCAGATTAAAACCAAGCTAGACAGTGTTTTAGGTAATTCTGCTCCTGCATTGAGTACAATTCACACCTGGGTAACTGATTTTAAACGTGGAAGACAGAGCTGCGAAGACGCCCACAGGTCTGGCCGTCCAAATGAAGTCACGAATCCGGACATGATCAAAAAAATTCACAAAATTGTATTGAATGATCGGCGCTTGAAGTTGCGAGAGATAGCAGAGATGGTGAGCATTTCATTTGAACGCGTTTTTAATATTTTGCACCAACATTTGGGAATGAAAAAGCTTTGCGCGCGATGGGTGCCGCGTTTGCTCACTGTTGACCAAAAGCAACGTCGAGTGGACGATTCATCGGAGTGTTTGGCGCTGTTTAACCGAGATCCTAACGAGTTTTCGCGGCGTTATGTAACAGTCGATGAAACCTGGATACATCATTATACTCCCGAGACAAAAGAACAATCTAAGCAGTGGACTGAGAGCGGAAGACCTGCGCCGAAGAAAGCAAAAACGGTTTTGTCGGCCGGCAAAGTGATGGCGACTATTTTTTGGGATGCTCGAGGGATTATTTTAGTGGATTATCTGCAAAAAGGAAAAACAATAAATGGAGAGTACTACGCAAGCTTGCTGCAAAAATTAAGTGAAGAAATCCAGAAAAAACGACCACATTTGGCCAAGAAAAATGTTTTGTTCCACCATGACAACGCGCCTGCACACACGTCAATGGTTGCAGTCGCCAAACTCCATGAATTGCGGTTCGAATTGCTATCGCATCCACCCTATTCCCCGGATCTGGCCCCGTGTGACTTCCACTTATTCCCAAACTTGAAGAAATGGTTAGGTGGCCAGAGATTTTCATCAAATGAAGAAGTCATTGTTGCCGTGGACGAGTATTTTGAGGGGTTGGAGAAAACATTTTATCAAACTGGTGTAACGGCATTGGAGAAGCGCTGGACTAAATGCATCGAGGTAGAAGGAAACTACGTTGAGAAATAAATTAATATTAAATAGATTTTTAAAGTTTTTCTTTGTCGTTTCGGAAACTTATCAATCAGCCCTCGTACAAACTAAATAGATCCATGCGGTGCCCAACAGTATAGTCAATAAGTTATTTTACCACCTTCATAAAACTACAAACTACTTGCAAAGTTGAAATTTTGCGTGGTGCTGTTGCAAAGTAGTCATCACGAGAAGTAGTCAAAATGAGAAGATAGCTATTTGATAAGAACACATTTTTTAAAACAATAGGCCTCTGCCGCTTGAGTTACTTTTACTGATTTTACTTGATATACCTACCTACGATGGCTACGACGTAGAACGTGCTACGCTACTGCTACGAGGTTTTATTCTAAATGCTTGCTAGTCGAAAACGTAACCATAGATACTTTACTGATAATGTTCAGTAAATAAATGAATAATAATATTTAATATATGTGCAGACATCTCACTCACGACCAATCTTACTTAATTTTAATTAGAGCTAAAGTCTATTAATAGATAAATACATATACTCGTATACTAAATAAACAACATCCAGCCAGACACATGATTCTTTGATTGCAGTTGGACGGCAAGTTTAACACCGACATATCCTTATTCTTTGTAGAGTCCTTTCGGGTACTAAGAATCTTTGTTATTTTGTCGTTAGAATCCTCGGAGTTAGAATCAGTTTACACTCTGAACTTATAGTTTCAGAAAAATCTGTAGAAAAACATGTCATCGATTTTAGTGACAAGAAAAACTGCATTTAACGTTTAAAAAAAACTCTAAGTTCAGGAATCGAACCCGGTAATATTTAAAAAAAAAAACGCAAAAGAAAAAAGAAGTGAAATACAATGCATATGTATAATTTTAGGTATCTTGTTTTATAGTAGCATTTACTGCTTATAATATCCTATCCAATCGATATCGACATAGAAATAACGTAAGTTTTTTTTCTTCAATACGACCGGGAGTGATTCCCGAATTAAATATGAGCTTTAAATCTATGAATGCAGTTTTTCTAAAATTCTGTAAAATCGGACGGACCGACGGAACGTCAGGAGACAAACAAGTCGGGAGGCAAATGGCAAATCTAGTAGATCACCAAAATATATAAAACAAATATCGGTGAATCATATTATTCTCAAATGTATAAATTCTTAATGAGTATCTTCTACTTCGATCACCTTTTACCGCCGCATTCATATATAGGTATTCTGTGCCGCCGCCGCCGTCGGATCTTTTATCTTCTTCCCGAAAATAATGTATTTAGAAGAATAAGGACTAATTGAAATATATTGAGATAGTATGAATTGAAAAGGCAATTGTAATTTTATTTATAGAGATAGTTTAAAAATTGTGAATTTGTTCTACAAAACGACGGTTTACTTAGTTACTCAGGGTAATGAAATTGATAAGCAGGGTCAAAACTTGTAAAAATATTTATACCCTATTTGTAAGAAATTTGTCTACGGCTAAATGAGGCTTATTTTATTTATTATTTACAAATCAAAGCGAAAACAATGTTTATGTTATTTTAAATTCAGCGTTAAAAATAATAAGTTTTTTGTCCAGGAGGTCAATAAAGTTATAAACTTGCGCAACTCCATTATTTTATAATGAACAGAAGAGTACAGTATGGCTAATAGAACTAGAGTGTGAGTTTATGTATTCGTCACATATCTAGTGAGAAAACAGTATCATTGTTTCGGTCAACAGAATTGATCAACAGAGCTTCTAAGAATAAACTACTAAACTTACCATGTTTATCATCATCGTCGTCCGCCTCCCGTTTGCAGTTCTGCAGCGGCACGGGCGACAGCAGCCAGTTCCTGGGCCGCTTGGTGGGCACGGGCGGGGACTTCTCCTCCAGCGCCGTGATGTCCACGTCCTCGTCGCCGTCGTCGCGGTCCCCGGGCTCCGGCGGCGGCGCCGGCGCCTCGCCGCCCTCCAGAGACTTGCTCACGAAGTCCGCCAGCCGCTCCATCACCATTACTGCGGCCACGCGGCCCGCCGCCACATCACTACATCTAGCAAACTCACACTGCCACGGGGCGGCACTCACGCCTACACACAAATGCGCCCATAGCGCACACTCTGAATACACCCTTAGCTAAATGAAGTGAGGGTAGAAATTCAGACGCGGGCCGCGAAGGGCGGTTCTCAAGCCCCGCCTAGAAGTTGCACATGCGCTCTTTGGCTCCATTACTTTTGGCTCCACTCAACCAAATCCCCCGGACATCCCCGCATTACACGCCTACATAATCGTTATACTGCACATGAATTTTTAATACAGTCCTCTGGTGTTTGTGTACGGATGTAAATCGTCGGACAGGGCGCCGACGACGACGGTGATTTGAACGAATTGTGATAATGATTGATGATAGATAATCGAGAGTCGCAGAAAATGTACGTTGGTACTATGAAGACCAACTCGTGCTCGTCACGTAAAGGTAAGATGTATCTTAGTGCGTATGTATTAAAGCTCTGTGTATAGTAGTATAAAAGCTAAGAATGAATATGATATTAACAATTTTTTATTAAACATTTTACAAATAAACTAATTATAAAATCCCTAGATCTAGTTACTAAAACGACACTAAACATTATCAAGTTATAAAATGTTATAAAATTACAGTTAACACGCTTTTTCGTTTCATCGGATTTGTTAAAACAGTTCTAAATTAAAATTTGGTTACAACACTAGGACATCACAAGTAACTATACGAAATTACAACACAATTTATACTAATGAAATGTACAGCTGTAAGTATCAAGTAGATATGTTTTCTATTTCTTTAATATCTCAATGAAAGACACATTAAATGGCATGTTTCGTTATTTTAGAAGAATTCAAACTTATAGAGATACATTTAATCTTCACCAGCTCATTTAAGAAACATGCACATTATGTATTTGTCTCTTATTGTAATTATCTGTGATTTGCAGCTTTTAAGAAAGTAAATTCGTAACTATAAAGATAATAACAAAATTAAAGAGTAATCTAAATAATTAAGTAAACCATTACTAAGTAGTAAGTTCCAAAAAATTGTTTGTCATTCGTAGGTTAGCACACAGTTTTGATATATTTTGTCGACAGTTTGGAAGCTTAAGAATAGTGAAGAGAATAGTTAATATAAGCAGCTCTTTGCTGGAATTAAAGCGATCTCACCGAACGTCCGCAGTCGCAACCGCAAACCCTCTTAAACATGACACTCTTAGAACTTGCCTTAAGCGCTAGACGATGGCAGCGTTGACGCCGAAGCCCAGACGGAACTTATTGTTGGGATGGTTCAAGAGCGCGGACACAGCGCAGGACAGTTGCGCGTTTTTACCGCCCAGGGTCCGCTGCAGCGTGGAAGCCACCAGCCCGTCGGAGTCTATCGACGCTCGCGCCGTCCAGTCGTCGTTGCGCCACTCGTACGCCAGTGTGGCCACCGCGCGACGGATAGCAAATCCCACCTGTATAAGAGCACATATTTTTTTCTTGTCGTTTAAAGAGTCTCCTCCAAAATAAGATTTTTTGGTTCCCGCAAGGGCGATGTTGCACTTCGCAGGCGTATGAAGATTTCCTCTGAGTATGTTTACCCTCACCTTAAGTGACCCTAAGATCGTCGAAATAAATATAAAAATCACAATTCGCGGGTTTGTTACCACGGTAATATAGGTACGGTACGGTATATGTTAGTGTAGTGAACAACCACGAAAATCTTAAAACATAAATATAAAAATGTTCAAAAACACATTGGTAGGTACTACGTGGTGTGGTTAGAACCAGCAGCGCCTTCTGGACGGAAGGCAGCAGCAGCGGTGCCATGGGGGTGCCACTAAACCACCGATGGCAATCAAATACACAGATAATTCTTAATTAAAAAAAGACCTAAACAAACACAAACACGTAGCACAGAATCCTAGCCCTGACAAACATGCACACATGCATGCATTTTTCTTTCACGTTTAAGATTTGTTTATGAGTCAATCGTAACTATAACACCACACCACTAATACCATCCATGTATCTTGGACGGCGCTATAATTTATTGTAGATCGTATTTAAAAACTAACATATCTCAATTTACTTAACGTAGCTAGGAACCATCATCGCCATCAAACTAACTTTCATACAAAACTTAAAACGACTTGTGCGAAAAATGGCTGACCCTCTTTCCACTAGGATCCCATGACGCGGCAGATAGAATGGTTCCTACACTTCGCCGGATACCAAACTTGCCAGAATCATACATGACCAAAAATAAAAAATAAAAAAGAAATATTATGCTCTAAAGAATTGTCAAAACTACTGCACTGACCTCAAGCATGACGGCTACTGTGAGGAAGGGCTTCATGTTCCGCGCATAACAAACATCCACGCCGCGGTTCCCGAGCGTGGCACTCAGCGAGTTCATCCTGTCTGCCCAGCGCGCCGCGCCTGACATCGAGCTAAGCTCGGCATGCCCACGACCTACTATCTCTCCACCCAATGACAAATTCTTGGTGACTGCCTGCCACAAAGAACATTTTTCGCAATAAGACATTAGTAAATTTGATCCACCAAATAATTCATTGAAACAACAAAGGAACACAACTCACTTTCAAAAAGTGAAAAGCGATAAACTCCCTATTCACAGCAATGATTGATGCAGTTGCACTGCCTAAATAGACGTCGAATAAACTTTCGAAGCTGTACAGCTCTTTGTCAGCAATCTGCGCCACAACTGTGGCCCTAGTTCCTCTAGTCGGGCCCACGCGCACTTCACAACTCATCTGACCACCTGGAGCAGCTTCCATTACGAAATAAGGCGGCGATGTAGGCTTGTCTGGGTTCGCGTAAGACAGTAGCAGCTTGTAACCGCCCGGAGACACCGAACTAAACGAAAGAGTATGTCCCAATATCCAACGGTTTATCGAAGTTTGCTTCACACACACAGAACCACCTTCGAAACATTGTGGTAGCCTGTAACGAGCTGCGTTGTGCAAGTACCTGAGAAGACCTGGATTTCTAGCCCCTTTGGGGAGGTCATCTCGGCCAACACCACCATAACCACCGGCTCTGGAACCAGTAACTCCAGCCCCGGTCTTCCCACGGTCAGTTGACGACCTGTCGCTGGCTCTAGCCTTTACTATTGGGATGTATCCAGAGCTACCGTCCGTTGGACACATTGGTGGACTTCGAGGTGTGGTCACATTTGACTCCGGTTCCGATGATTCGCCTTTTGCGTAGATAGTTTCAAACAAACCTAGCTGAAATAAATTAGATAAAGATACTAAGAACGACGATTTACTTTGTGAATTATCTGAAAACATTTTTGTAAAGTAGTAAAATACTAGCGGTGAAATTAAAAAATCATGACCTGAAATGCCCTACATTTTGTGTCAAAATATGTCATCATAATATTGTGACAACATGTCTACTTTTAAACAAAGAATGCATTTAGGGGTGGCGCGAAAGTCATTCTATTATTTTTGTTAGGTTGTATGACAAATATTTGCATATAGGTACCTACATACAGAAAATAACCTCGTTAATCAATTTTTATACATTTTCATCTATTTTTATATATAATATTCGTCTTATGTACCAAATTAGAGATCGCCGCCGCCGTTTTGCTTAGCGGTTATTTGCATAAAAATTGTGGGCGACAAGGGGTCTGGTAGTTGTAACTTAAATATTATTGCATTGTCTGTGACGGGTTTTTCTGTAGGCGAGAAATAGGGTAGAGCTCGGCATGACCATGGCGGCTCGACCATGATAAAGGGAGGAAGTAGAGCAGCTAACCATGCTCTCGCTTTCCCTCCCGTAAACACTACGTTATTTATACTCAACCCCAAGACGAGAATCAAGGCGCTCTTGCGTTCAAATGGACAAGAATCACATCGTATTTTTTCTTCTACAAAACAAACCAAACAATAAAATTATATCATGTGCAGTTAAATGACAAACTAAGTCACCATTATCATAAAATAAACAGAGACATCAACATCAACAGAGACATAATGACGATAAATTAATTGGTCTTGCTTGAGGTTATCTATCTATAGTGTTTTCGTTAGTAGCTTGCCGGCTATCTCGCAGTGTACTTCTTGTCTCTCGAATAAAGGTTATTTCCATCAGAATGCCTTTGCCAAACAGAAGTGGCCTCAAAATCGTCAAACTGGACGTGCACGATGTGAGGTTTCCAACGTCGCTAGGTGGACATGGATCCGATGCTTTGGTACGTTTTGTAATGTGATTTAACAATTCAATACAGTACGTTAAACAAAAACAAATTTAGTTTCATTTTGATAATTTCATCTATAATAATCATTATATATTAATAATTATATATTTTTATTTTATTATGATACTGTACCGACCAGAAGTGTGGGTTTCCATGACTGTGAAGACGTGCTTTGCTTAGATAAATATTAGTTTCATACTGATTTTACTCGTACCTACATAACATATACATACCTGTAGGTATAATTGAAGTGAATATACCTATTAGATGTCTTCAATTTCTAAATTTTTTTAGTCCTGTTAGACCAGAATAGAGCCTTAGGTTCATTTCCAAAGACGTGAAAAGTGACCATATACCACAGCACAACAATGTAGGTAGATAATTGATAGTTTAAATATAGTTTTATGTGTTACTACTTCCTAAGAACGTGAACTTGTGGTCATCTACAAGTAATTATGACTAATGTTAATTGCTGTTTTCCTTTGAAAAATAAAATATTCTTATGACGACTTATCTGTTTATGATCTGGCCTTTTCATTTAAGATCATGGTATTTTTCTCCTAGCACACAGACCCGGACTATTCTTGTGCGTACGTGACCATAACGACTGAGAACGGGAAGAAAGGCTTCGGCCTCACCTTCACCAGTGGCAGAGGCACCGAGATCATAGTGCTATGCATCCGTTCCATGAAGAGATTCGTCGTGGGCAAGAATGCCGCTGACATCTTTGGGAACTTTGCAACTTTCTGGCGCACCATCACCAATGATTCGCAGATGCGATGGGTATGTCTTTCGTCGTCGATATACACACAACAGTCAACAATCAACAACATTTATATCTTACATTTTTGAGTTGATCACAATTTTTGAAGATTCCTTTCTGGGTACTTTAACAGCTTTAAACACAACTTTTTGGCGATAACTGCCTTTAAAACATATTTTACCTGGAATGGCATACATAAAGATGCAAACTAGACCTACCAGGAATTAATTAAACTAACCGACCAGGTATAAAAGAAAGCAAAAAAGTAGGAGTTCGTGCTATTTAAGGACTAATTCAAACAACTCGAATAGACTGTTAAAAGAGATTAAGCGCAAAACACATTCCTATTTTTTTTACCAGATTGGACCTGAGAAAGGCGTTGCTCATTTAGCTGTGGCGGCCATTTTGAACGCATTGTGGGATCTTTGGGCGAGACTCGAAAACAAGCCGTTATGGAGATTGTTGGTGGATATGGAACCAGAAGTAAATATTATTTTTTCTAAAGACATCAAAAGGATGAGTACAGTAGAATATAAAATATATTCTGACTAAAGAAATATACTGCGACACTCTTAACACTGTAGCATCAATAGTCCTCATTATTTACACGAATTCTGAAATATGGATAATGTTGGCAAGTTAGTCCGCTTTCGGCTTGTAGAGTAGACTAATGATTTTGACGTACAGAATACGTACACATAGACACAGCAAGTATACGCGTGAGTTATATATGCAATTTATAAGTAAGACATAAAGATAGACAGTGAACCGGTGTTTCATGGGCGGATTCTTACTGACACCTTACATTTACAGGAACTTGCATCAGTAATAGACTTCCGATATATAACGGATGTGATAACTAAAGATGAAGCCATTCAGCTGCTCAAAAGTAAGCGTGCTGGAAAAGAAGAAAGAATCAAAACTCTAATGCAAAAGGGCTACCCTTGCTATACAACACAAGCAGGTAACACAAGTTGATGGAACCATTTCTATTTCGCTTTTTGAAGCAAAGTGACGTGAACTCCAGCTTAGTAATTTTACCGGTACTTTTTAGGATAGATGCGGACAAAGAAGAGTACAAATAAGTGTTTCATCATTTCGATGCTATTTTTTTTTTTTAAAGCACGATACTATTCCATTTTCACTGTATTTTTTGTATTTAGGATGGCTTGGCTACAGCGACGAAACACTCAAGGAGCTTTGCGACAAATACCTCAAGCTCGGCTTTACACACTTTAAAGTAAAAGTGGGCTTGAGTGTCGAAGACGACTACCGACGCTGCAGCGCCGTGAGAAGATACATCGGAAATGACAAGGTTTTGGTAAGAGCATCGAAACATTTATCAAGTTTTGTATTATGGCTTTTGTACCCATAGGTACAATAAAATACCTCTACCGCACTGAATATCTACTAGTTAAGGTATTAAGTAATTAGTACATGTATTGTGTGTGTTATATGAACGAGACTCCTATAATCTATCAAGAAGTCTAGTTACATCACTGTCCTAAGGTTGCCTGGAATAAAACTGCTGTCTTATAATAAGTAAACTTAGCGACATAACACTTACCGACAGATTTGATCCAAATTATAGATGGTGGACGCAAACCAAGCCTGGAGCGTGAACGAAGCCATAGAATGGATGAAGAAGCTTGCTCCTCTCAAGCCCATGTGGATTGAAGAACCGACTTCACCCGACGACGTTTTTGGACACGCGACCATCTCTAAAGCTTTAGCGTAAGATTTCAATTTATTTTCATAGTATTTTATAAAATAATATTAACTTGGTTGATAACTAACTAACTTGCTGCTTTGGCTGCAAAGATCTCGAGGTTGCAATAGATATTCCATATAATTTCTTCGATCAGATATGGAGTAGCAAAATGTAGGTTGATGAAATGTCAGTGCCTTTACAGGTGCTTTTCTTTTCTGTGCTTAGTCTAAACAATCATGCTACACTCATGTTGTTGGCTCCCAGCCCCTAAAGCTCAGGTTCAGCTCAGCTTTGGTTTAGGGTGTCCAAAAAGGGTGTTGGCAATTTATACCCAAAAATTATATATGAAAAATATATAATTTCATAATTTTATTACTATTTGCAAAAGTACATACAATGGAAAGTTAACGACAAAAAAAATATGTTGTCCAAATGACGTCCATTGCGTCTTAATCCATTTTCTAATGATATTCGCACTGGGAGATCAAGAAATGTCCCGTACATTGAACTGCGCGCGATGTAAGCGGCGAGCTGTTATTATCGAATTATTGTTTTGATAATAAGCTCGTACACATAATGCGCGCTGAGCTCCGGTATACGTATCCATTTCAACTATAATAAATTTCCAATAAATTCCACTTACGACATTATATATCCTATCTACCCTCATTAAGTCCCTACCCTCATTAAGACGATTTATTGATATTTAAAAGTGCAAATACCCTTTTTGGACACCCGGTACTATATGATCTTGAGATTTAATGGTTTCCAAGGGTGGAGGTGCGTACTTCAAGGTTCAGATGTCAATGTATTATATTCGTCACGTGTTTAACGCAGAGAACACCACCTTCTTGGTACTTCAAGGGTTCGAAGGATTATTACACCATTTTTATTCTACTTTAACTGTTTCAAATTTCCAGGCCATACGGCATCGGCGTGGCTACCGGGGAGATGTGCGCGAACCGTGTCATGTTCAAGCAGTTCCTACAGAGCGGTGGCATGCAGTTCTGTCAGATCGACTCCGCGCGTATTGGGGGCGTCAACGAGATCCTGTCCGTCTATCTCATGGCGGAAAAACTTGGAGGTAACGGCTTAATTTTATTTTACATACATATATACCTACATAAGATCACGCTCAAATATTAATATTGCTATTCTGGTTACATAATGGATATCTGTTATTTTTTCCGTATGTCATGTCATGATATAATTATGATTATGTACTGGCTTATTATTCACCGCTTACCGTAACTTATACAAAACGACATCAAAGCAGAGCCGAAACTACTGGGTCTAGAAACTTGAGAAAACTGGGTAAGAAAAAGAAAGCTGACGGCAAGCTAGTTCTAAGTAGAATTAAAAATTCAACTCAAATTAAAAGACGGCGTCAACTATGCTGTTTCCGCTCATTTTAGTTAACTTTTTTAACGTCTTCATTCCGCTTTTGTTACGTAATCCATTTTACTTACTTAATATAACACAACAATGAAAAATTCGCTAAACGCGAAAATTCGTTTCGCAAGGCAAGGCCATGGTCACGGCTCTAATTCATAAATTGCGGCTTGTTACGGTAGATTTATTATTTAATTTAAACATTTTGAGTTTTTGTCAATATTTTTTTAACGTGATCGATGAGCGAAGCATCAAGTTACTAGTAACAAGTTACAATTTGATATGCATTGCGTAGCCAATTCGCCTAAACTGTAAGCTCTTATCATTTTATCTAATCCCCTACGCAATGTACATCGAATTGTAGCTTCGTGAAACGGCCCCCTGGTGCTATTGAGCGGTCAGACTTCTAACATGTTACTACTTTACATCTGTAGATGCTAGGGCCAACCGGATTAACATGCTTTACCGGTACTGAATCGTGTTTCTTTTCGGATTGAAAGATGATTCACCTGAAAGGCTTGGAGGCCGTAACTAAATTGAAGACAGTCTCATAAAGTTATTATTTTTTCAGTATACCCACCAGAATACGTACTCGGAACCTCCTCCGGTACGAGAGCAATACGCGCTAACTTTTCACAGGGTTTTCCCGTAAAAAGTATTCTATATATCCAGGGTACAAACCATTCTAAATGTAATCTACCTAGATCAGTTCAGCACTTTAGGCGTGAAAGCGGAACAAACATCCAACCATACTTTCACATTTATAATAGTAGTGTAATGTGACACGACGCCTGCTATGCACCAACGACGTAGGTGGAGCGTGTTTAGACTGCCGTGCGCTTAAACCCGCCTCGTAGGTGCAATAATTTCCTATGTGACTGCGCGGACCCTACGTCGTAGGTGCTCATGGCTGTATTATTGCGTTTTTCTTTTCAGCAGCCAAAGTATAAAAGACCACATTTCTTATAAAATCCCCTTTCACTTGCAGTAAAAGTGTGTCCCCATGCCGGCGGCGTGGGTCTTTGTGAGATGGTTCAGCACCTCCAGTTCTGGGACTACGCCAGTTTGTCGTGCACCATGGAGGGACGCTTAGTGGAATACGTCGACCAACAGCACGAACATTTCGTCGACCCTTGCGTTGTAGAGAACGCCAGATACATGGCGCCTAAGGTAAGTGGCGAAAGTATTATGACCATCGACAAAATCAGGATTGGCTCATCTGTAGTCCACGGGAAGTTTTTTCTCATGAATGACCTTTAACCACAGGAAATGGAAAGTAACCGCCTTTTTAGGCGTTGCAATCTGCACGATTGACAGTTTGCGCGACAAGCCTCATCTCGTAGAAGCATCACATCCGAGCTACACATACTATAGGTATACGCTTATGTGATTAAAAATGTCTGGTGAACGCGAAAAGCATTATTGATTATTCATACGATACAACATTAAGTTTTATTTTTTTACTCTTTAATTATCATCATCATCATCATTTCAGCCTGTTAAAGTCCACTGCTGAACATAGGCCTCTCCAATCGCACTCCAGCGCCATCCAGGTCCATAGCCACCTGCATCCAACGAGACTCAGCGATCCTCACCAGGTCGTCGGTCCAATAATTATATTAACGAATAATTTGATTTACTTCCAAAATGACTTCCAACAAATACTATACTTTTTTTGTTTTGTAGGTCGCATTTCACGGAACTTTCATGAAATTCAGAAGATGATGTTTGATATTCGTTGCCTATCGGTATAATCCTCAGAGGAACAAAAACAAAAAGAAATCTTTGGTATCATCTATCTGTGATAAACACCGCCAATTTACGATTTAGTTTATAATCTGCTTATTTTATTTTTTTTCAGAATATATACATATTTTTTTGTTTTAGTTGGCGGGCTATAGTACAGAGTTCCTGCCGGGGACGATAGAGAAGTTCGGCTACCCGCGCGGCACAGAGTGGGCAAGAATGTTCAAGGAGGGCGTATTCCCTCCCCCGGACGAAGCAGAACTGGTCAACGTGTAGACAAATGTATGATCTACAAACTTAGATGTTATGATTGGTGTCAATATAAGATAACGTCAAAATAAAAAGGAAATTGTACTTTTATGCTACACACCTACCAATTTAACTGTGAAATGAACGGCAGCGGCGCTAGTAGTAAAACAAAATTGCATTTCAACCAATCATGCCTCTTCTGAACATTAACATTTCCATAGTACTGGTCGTAGTTCAAATTTTGACCGTTTCACCTCAATATACAGAAAGACCACTCCCGCCTTCTTCAAAAATAATTACGTCATCTTGCCAGACTCACTAGGGTTGGTTGCTACTGTACTGTTTCTCAGTTTTGACAAAAAGCAAATAGAATAGTACATTACAAACATACATACATAGATTCATTTATTTGTACATTCTTGTTATAATGCTCGTAGCTGCCTGCCTACTGGGCCAATACAATTTTAACCCATCGAATCGAAAAGAAGAACAAAATCATGCTTACATGCCGTAGACTTTAGAGGGTAGCAGCAGAGGACTGCAATAGGCTGATTGATTGATTATAAATCTCAGTAAATTCATTCGATTCAATTTTATAAATATTGGACCAAAATCCTTTATTTTGACTTGCAAAGGTGTTTAATTTGAGTTTGCGATCGCGACAAACTCTTTGGGCCAACGCTATGGAGTACTGTTTGGGAACTGCGTGGCAACATAAAGTCAATGGTGGCAACGCCTATAACCGACATGTCAATGGTGGCAACGCCTATAACCGACATGTCAATGGTGGCAACGCCTATAACCGACATGTCAATGGTGGCAACGCCTATAACCGACATGTCAATGGTGGCAACGCCTATAACCGACATGTCAATGGTGGCAACGCCTATAACCGACATGTCAATGGTGGCAACGCCTATAACCGACATGTCAATGTGTGCGTGCCAGAAATGGCAGTTTGTTCTGAGTGGACTCTCTGTCTGGGGCCCCGCGCCGCGCCTACTCTGTTCACAGATTGTACTAAGTTTGTAACCGGAGAACAAACTGACTGGAGTCAGTTACTGTTAATCTGCAATAAGAAACGAGCCAGTTTGGTGGACCAAACTGGCTCGTTTCTTATTGCAGATTAACAGTAGCCAGCACATGAAGCCAAACACTCGCAATACGAATACTGCCTATACTGTTGCTGGCCAGTGCACATTGCCTCTGATTCTTGCAGTAACGCATGAAGGAAGAGCATAGTTTTTTTGTTTAGATTTGTTGATTTAACATTTACGTAATATGAAATAGCGTTAATTTGATATTGTATAAGTGGTTATCACTTAAATATACCCAAAAGCAAACAGATTTAGCAACAAAGAGTTTAATGTAATCAATTATTTAAAACTATTATTTACAATTTCGTTTTGTCACTCGTCTTAATAGTAAATGTAAATACTTACTACAAAAATAAAAGATAATTTTTTACATTAACATTTTCACTTACAACGATCAGCAGATAAAACGCCCAGCATCAATTGAACACAATTAGAAATTTCGTATTAGAGACCTTGCATGATAGAGACATTTTTGGCTCAAATAGTATTTGCGAAGGCTGAAATAATTTAATCACTTACTCACCTAAGACCTCTTAATCTAAGTTTTCTTTGAAAAAGCAAAGGCACTGAGCTTCGATTGTTTTGGTGCACTAGTGACCGGCGTATCCGAACCGTTCAGCTCGTCTAGCTTCCTCTTGTTGCCAGCTTCGCTACTATTGGCATTATCGCCTTGTTCTGTAGGTCCATTTTTGGTTTGTGTTTTGAATGCTTTGATCCCGTGCTTGGCGAGCTCGGCGGGCGCGAGCGCGGGCTGTTGCTGCTGCAAGGCGGCCTTGTTGCGAGCGAACCAGTCTGTGAACTTTTCGCCTTCCAGTGGTTTCAATGGCTGTAACAAAATAAAGCGAAATAATATCCTCACACGCACAGCTTGCGACGCGTCTCCGTTTCAGCTTGGCCATCTGTCTGTTTGTTTCACTCTACATCTACAGGTCGCGTTTCTCAACCACCGATTCTCGTGAAATTTTGTGAGCGGGTTCGATAAATATATTAAAATTTTTTGTAGTCAGTTTTTGGAAATTTAAAAACATATAGAGTTGAAAAATATAGGGTTGAAAAGATAAAAAATACACAAATCAGCCATTTTGAAAAAATAATAAAACACTCGCGAGATCAAACACACACACACACACTCGCGAGATCACAGAGCCACTACTTTATTTTTAATGGGGGATTTTCCGACAGCCAATAAAAAAAAAATAGTTCATAAATCTTCGATAGATAGATTGCTGGCGATTCGTGGATCCGAAGAAACCTGGCAAGTCACCCAGGGCCATAAAAGGATTAAAAAAAAAGAATCCACTAAGGACACCTGGCGCCATCTATCGTCTTAATTAGAACTATTATTTTAATTTTTTAAAGAGCAGTCAGAAAACTCTCCATTACTTTTTGAATTTGTCCGTATAATTTAAAATATTTGTTTTTAAGGTAGGTTGTCGACCTCACCGGTCCTGGTGTCAGTGTTTTAAAGCCGCTAAAGACCATTGGCTCGTGTAAAGACTACTTCCGAAGATAGTAATCGTAGTAGTAAGTAGTAATACGTTAGTAAATACTCATTCTAAAAAATACAAATACTCATTATCATTCCTTCCGAAGCAAGTAACTAAGTTAAATAAGTACAAAGTTATACACCAAAAACACACAGTCATATCATATCACCACATGACCATATAATAAATTATCTGATCAACTTCAGTAAGTGCCACCCTAACCAAGTATCGACACTATGCATTGGCTCTTATAGACTTATCATCGATACTTTAAAAGCTAAAATATACACTATGCTACAACCAATTATATTTTGAAAGATACGTCACGTTCATACTGCACGCACAACATAATTGTTCCGCGGCACATATACAATCAGACACGCTATAAGCGCGACAGGAAATAGGCAAAGCGTAAGTGTGAAAGAGACTGACAGCAATGGTCCCAATTAGGACCAATTCACGGCTCGCGTTTGGTGCGTTGGTGGCGTATCTACCTTTTGTATGTATATAATATCACTGGCTACAACTTTACTATACTACAGCGTCGTTCCGAGAGGTGGTTTATAGTGTATCTCTTTTTAGATGTCTTATTTGGTAAACAAACCACTTACCTCGACAAAATCTCAAGTTTACGGGTTGATCACACTATAGAACTAGCCCAAAATATTAATACACCTGAAACAAACACTTATCAAGCATTCACTCACAAATTCTGTTAGAATTAATCATCGAAAACTTAAGTTTTTCGCAAAATTATCAATAAATCGTTCTAACCTCAAACCATATTTCGATCGGGTATCTCTACATTATCTTTGGATTTTAGAGATGAGGTATATCACGCACTCATACACAATTCAATTATTTAATCGGAATAGACTGGTTGAATCTTTAAAAATATAAGTAGACAGAGAAAAATAGATTCGACAAATAAGTGGTCAGACGTGACGTCTCTATCCATTGCAATTAAAAAATGTATGTTAAATGTTATAATGAATGAATCACGGGCGCGTTCCGATACACGCTTAAGTGACTTTCGAATCAAACTGTCAGCGCCGTCAGCGATCAGATTGTATGGGTTTCGCCTGCTGACAGTAATTCGGTACGCGCTTTGAGTGCGCTAAAATCGATTTCAGCGCGTCTCGGAACGCAGGGCACATCGATTCCTTTATTTGCGCGACCCCTTATATCAGGGCTGCCAGAAGAAATTTTAGTGTGCAAACTATGTTCTTGTAATTACAAGACAAGTATGTGGGCAACATAACAACAATCATAATTTGGTATCTTGTTTAAAGCTGATCTGATGATGGAATTGCGTTGCGAATATGCGCAGTGTGATTGGCTCATTATTTAGTCGAGTCGACTCGGCGTAGATATTTTGTCTTGATTCGATCGAAATCGAATAACGTGCGCGCGCACTTCTAGCAACCCTGCGTTCCGAGACGCACTGAAATCGATTTAAGCACCCGTAATCGCGTTCCGAATTAATGTCAGCTGTCATAACTCATACTTTTTGCTTTTCTGATCGCTGACAGTGCTGAAAGTCTGATTCGGAATGCGCCCCAAGTCGCACTCACGCGTCGCGCCGCCGCCGCCGCCCGCCTCGAGTTGCGACTTGAGTTGGCTACCATTTCAACTCGACCTACTCTAGACAAAGCGAGTTAACCCATCACTAAAATAAATACGTCAATGATGACAAATTAGAGTAAGAGATATATACGACGTAGGATATTCCGAAATGCTTGTAATTACCAATTACAATTAATCACCAATTCAATTACATTCAATTAAATCAATGAAATCTATTATTTGGAAGCACTATTTTGTGTCTATGGTCACCTTATCGCCATGTTTGTTTACCAAATAAGACATCTAAAAAGAGATACTGTTTACTTACGTCACTATTTTCTTCAGTCGCATGGACCTCTACGAATGTTCGTTCTGTCAAACTCAAAGGGCTTTGTACATTTTTCGAAGCCTCCTGCTGCTTTTTGAACGGATTTCGGGCGCCGACTGGCGACGACCTTATAGGCTGCAATTAAAATAGAGTATGATGTGTTATCAAACTAAGGTTACTGTTAACTTATTAATAGCTTAAAATAATACTCCCACCTATCAACATAAAGGGTCTTAAGATTTATATGGGTAATACTTAGATGATGATCTAAGAGGTAATCCAAACAGGTTGACCAGAATAATTTGTTTGTATAATCGAAATCTAACATTCTATTTATTTTTAAATCTGTCCAAAATGTATGCAAGAAATTATTATTCTCATATTTCACGGTATTTTAATAAAACAAAAAGTACCTGTAAGGAAAATAAAAATTCCTTGGAATTTCACACTCACCACAGGCTTGATCGTGTTAACAGTAGCCTTCTCCATCGCCCGCTGCGGTATGATCAGGCTCTGGTCCAGCTCTCGTTCGCTGTTCACGTCGTACGTCTCCTGCGCGTCCAGCTCGCTGAAGTGCGCGTCGTGCGCAACGTTCAACCTGTCGCCGTCTCGCTCCCACTCGTGCGCGAGGTCGGACAGCTTGTCGGCCAAGTGCATGCGGCCGAGGCGCGAGGCGTACTTGGCGGCCAGAGGCAACAAGCGGTCGTCCTTGAGGATCTCCATTAGTTCCAGAGCGCGTTGTTCGATTTCGCTGCGGCAGGCCAGCTGTAATGGAGTATAAATAAATATATGGGGTCATCTGACACACGGCCATCTGATCCCAAAATCCTCGTTCGAACATATTCGTTTGCATTACGGATGCTATATTAAAAATATCTTGTTGTTAGCGTTGGTAATGCGAGCGTTGATAGCAGTTTTTGCTTACTATAACTAGGTTAATATCAATAATATAGGGAACTACGAGTATAAGGGCTATCCCCAGTGATATGATCATATTACGGCTACAACTATCTTACGGCGACATATATACATACACTCGACAGCAATCGTATCATATACCGGATGATAGTCATACGACAGCTCTTCTTAATAGGGATATGATCATGTCACTGTCCACTGAACTAATCTAGTGAAATAGTTATTATCAATCAAATGATTGTACGAAGCACTCCATTATGGGTCGGGCCACTCTTATCGACGGCGATCGACGGTTTGCCTATACAAAACGCGCATTTAGTATGGCCGTCCTTTCGCATCGACGACGCGGCGAAAGGATGGTCAAACCGTCGATCGCCGTCGATAAGTGTGGCCCGACCCTATTATAAAAAATGGATAAAGTACAGTGTGCAGCACATCAAGCTACACACCGGGGTATTTCGCGCGTTATGGTAATAACGTCTGCTTTGCAATAAAAATGTATAGCGTGAATTTTGAAAAATTTAATAGTTCAAGATGGCGGCCAACTATTTTGTTTATGAACCCATTTTAAGAAAACTTGGTTTGACATAAAATCTAAAATTGCCAAAATTCAAGATGACGCCCAACTTTCATGTATATCGACCGATTTTGATAAAACTTCGTTTGACATACTATTTTGGTGTTAGATTAACAACGCAATGTTAAAATTTATAAAAATTAAAGAAAGCGGCCAACTTTCATGTTTATCGACCGATTTTGATAAAACTTGGATTGGCATACTATTTTGGCATAAAAACAACAACGCAATGTTAAAATTTATAAAAAATCAAGATGGGCTTTAGGGATAGGAGCATGGTCCTTTGTATAAAATTAAATTAAATTTTCCAATAGGTAATATGCATGAAGAAAATACTGGTATTATTCGTAGTTCGTCTGAAAGTATACTAAAATAGTATACAGACATAACAGAAGTCCAAACAGAATAGAAATTGATCGAAAAAGATACAACATTATTAAACAAATATATCTTGTCCCTCTCACGAAAACATTTTTTTTTATGGCGGATGCATGGCCCGCGTTTAATATGACGTCACATTACTCATCGGACCTCTCTGTCTAACCATCAACTTTGAAGCCTTATAGCTTTGTTTCTGAACTAGATATTTGAAAAAATATTTTTATATGTTTATCTGGAACTTGAAATATTTCGATTAATCAATTTAAAAAAAGTGCATATTCCCAACATAGATTTCCAAACAGAAAAGTTTCCAAGTCAACAAATTTATTTAAACTAGAGCAACAATATTATCTATTTTATTTCATATAACATTATGTTTTTATACAAAATAATTTCAATATAAATACTGGTGAAGGAACTTGAAGGTGGTGGTTAATTCAAAACAACGAGAAAAACAGCATGTGCAAATTATCAGGTCATTTAGATCATCAAAATAAACTGACAGTTTAGCTTATCATTACATCATGTATATTACGACCAAAAAACAAGACAAGCTGATCAACCAGCACATGAACAGATCTCGCAGTACTAATAAACGTTATATCTATCTATCTAATATTATCTTTAGAACCGTATGTCAACTTAGACTGGAAAGTAAAACGGTACCCGACGTTGCTACCCACTGTACAGACTGTTTTCAAAACAAGAACTTTTCGTGATAAATTTTGCAAGGAACATAATATAAACATAGTAACAGTAAGTTATGAGTTTGTTTTGATTGTGCGTCATAGTTTGGCTTATCGACAATATGTTTTTAGAATACGATAACGGTTATTCGTCAGCTTATTCCAAGAAACACAGGCGAAATCAGATTTCTTAAGCGAGACCAGATTTTTTTTAATTACTTCATTCGAAGAATTATCTTTATTGATATATTTAATTTTGCTAATTTAAAAAGGGTTGGTTTATTATTACATCTACCTATAAAGTTTAACAATGGCATTTTATTGCTTCCAGCGTCCAATTAAGACTTCATTGCTGCGCTTGATATACATTTAGATTGGTGATGGTGTTTTACTAGAAAGAAATAGCTATTCGTAAAAGTTTCGAGTTTTAGGACACACATAATTATATGTCTTGATCTGAGTGGCAGGATTGCCAATTTTTGGGGTTCCAGCTTAAACCGGCATCCCGATCAGCGAGGCAACGGACTTAGCCACTGCATCACCAAAACGTTTATAATCATCTAAAAATTAAAATTTAATGTAATTAATGTTGTTTTTTTTTAATGTCCCATATGTGATATGCAATAAAGTGTTACTTACTTACTTAAAAACACGACTGCGCCGCCATAAAATTTATAGCCAGTGTTACTCGATCGGATGCAAGGATTCTAACGATACCATACACATCCAAATCAGGTATAAAGAAACTCACATACATGAACCCTGAAAATATTTCACTGCTTTTTAGGGCAGTTTATCATGAAAGGAGTAACCATCACAACTGGGATTATGGGTGAAATAGTTCTTATATATATAGAGCAGATCACCCGTCTGCGCTCCTCGCAGACGTCCCCCACCATACATACATACATACATACATACATACATAGGGCAGTCGTGTAAAAGCAATGGGTGCACTCACGGCGAATAGTTTGAGCGCGGTCTCCCTGGCCGCCTTCACGCCGGCGCCGGCGCCGCAGCGCGCCCCGCGGACCAGCTGCTCCTCGCACCGACCCTTCTCCGTGTCCAGCTCGCACAGAGGGATCTACAACACATTTACGCTATAATAATAACCGGCCAAGCACGTGTCGGGCCACGCAAAGTATAGGGTTCCGTAGTTGTCCAATACTATTCAAGTACCTGTATAAGACATTAAACATTCATCGAAATATTTTTCTATGATATTTGTAGTAGATAGGTACCAAATTTCTTACTTGCACAAGTATTTTATAAGTTGGTCTATTATTCGATAACCTGTAAAGCCTACTTGATGTTGATACCTTTAGCCCTTTAGTCATTTGCAGACGCTACTCAAGCGCAATGTATGAAGCCGTGTGACAGTTAGTTTTGGTTGAATGCAATTTTAGTGTAGCTCTTGTAACTTCATTTCGACTGTATTCAATCTGCACTCTGTGTAAATTCAAGCTGTATTGTTATTGTTTTGCAACCTTGATTTAATCGGTGTAGAGTTCAGATAACAGTCGCTAGAAAACAGTAAACTAAATATACGAGTATCTTCAATTGATTGCGTTTTCTGTTTGGGTTCTGTATTTTACGTACCTGAATAGCCAGTTCAGAGATGATTGGCTTGGGGACTGTTAAAGGGAACGAAGTCCCTCTGCAAAGGATCGCTCGCACCGTTTGAGTTGGCTCACTAATCTGTAACGGAACAGAAGTTTGAAAAATCTGATTACTAAAAGATTCAAATTGTTTTTCAGATTGCTTTTCTGTGCCCCTTCTTCGTGTGGGTTGTTTGGTCGACAACCGACCTCACAAACCCTAGTGTCAGTGTTATAGAGCCGCCAAAGGCCACTGACATGGCTCGTGTAACGACTAGATAGTAGCCGGGACCAACGGCTTAACGTGCCTTCCGAAGCACGGAATCATCTTTCTTTTCGGACAATCAAGTGATTCAGCCTGCGATGTCCTAACCAAACTGGGGAAAGTCTCACAAAGAGATTTTTGCTCGACAGTGTTCCCACCGGGAGTCGAACCCGGAACCTCCCTAATGAGCTGCGAAATCTCAACCACTCGGCCACGGAGGCTGTTCCCCAATGAGAATAACATATGCATAAGATTGATGTATTGAGGTCAACTTTCGGCTTAGTGAACAAAAAAAAATTAACACAAAAATTCTTCGAAATAGAAAAATAAACTTACCGAAACAATGAACCAGGAGTCGGAAGCGCCCCTGGAATGTGTACTAACATCACAGATGGGTATCCACACGCCGCTGGCGATGTCGTACAGTCTCAGCATGCCCGTGGAGTCGTACGCGCACGGCGAGCCGGCGTCCGCCGCGCCCAGCCACGACAACCTGGAGCCCGGAGTGAGGGGCACAGGGACGGTCTTACTGCGGACTTGACGACCTGTGATCGGAATTTTACGATTGCTAAGCTTAATATTTGTGACACGAAAAAAATCTAGACATACAAGATTCGACAGAAAACTCCAATGTATTAAATGTCTTAATTTGTACGATCTTGACTAAAATGTAGCAATGTTTCGAAAAAAAAAAGGCATTTATAACTACTGGGCCGAATTGCTCATTATTTTAAAGAAATATCCTACCGTCTGCGCCAAATGTACCAATGTATGTAACGCAGCAGATAAAATTGCTTTCTTTGAACCTTATATCGTAACAATAGCAATAATATTCGGCTTTACTTACTATACATTAAATGTCAAATGGTTATGCATTTTTCAAAGAATACGTTATTTAAAAGAGAAGAATAATAGTAGCCAATAAAGTCAACATGACGGTAAAGGAAAGAATGAAAGAAAATAATTTATTCATAACACAATGAAAGAGTACACACAAATAATGTGTTTACATCGTGAAATTAAAGGTACTGGACTCAGCATTTGTCACAAGTACTTCCTCAAGAACAAGTTCTTGTAACACTGATTTTCAGCCAGCACTGGAGTTCTAAGTTACGCGCTAGATATTAAACAAATTAAATACACTCACCGGCACATCTAACCGCCCACCCTTCATTTCAGGGAATACTCGTGATTCTTTATAATTCTATTAGTTACAGCTGATGTTAGTTAAAAAGTAGTTAATTTAACGTTTATTTAAGTGTCTTTAATTTATCGTAAAATTATCAATAAATCAATCGTAATGTATAACATAAGCGTAATTTAAAATTAACTCGAAATACAAGTGTGGGCGGTTAGATGTGCCGGTGAGTATATAAAGGAATAAATAGAAATACAATTGCATAATTAAAATATAAATAAAATAGAAAGTTACCATCGCATTTTGCCTCAAAGCAGATATCAAAAACATTTTTAGGACTTTTTACGATGAACACACTGTATCAGCGAACGATCACAAGTGCAATCCTTTTCTCTAATGAGTGTGTAAACGTCAGCAGCTTACCGTTGAGAGCTATGATGTCCATGGCGAGGTGTTGATCGGAAGCCCCAGGTTCGGAGCTGTGGTACACCGCCATAACCGTCGTGTTGTACCCAGCCAGCGACACCACCGGACCGGCCAGAGAAATTACCTAAGAAGAGACACAATATGAAAAATGGCTCCTGTGATACCTATCTGTGTGCCCGTGGGCGAACAGGCGCGCGGTGGTGGCCAACACGCACAGGGCCCTGGCCGAGTGTGAGATGGCCCGTATTACTGTCTCTGTGTGCCCGTGGGTGCGAACAGGCGCGGCAGGCGCGCGGTGATGGCCAACACGCACAGGGCCTTGGTCGAGTGTGAGAGGGCCCGTGTTATGTGCCCGTGGGTGCGAACAGACGCAGCAGGCGCGCGGTGGTGGCCAACACGCACAGGGCCCTGGCCGAGTGTGAGATGGCCCGTATTACTGTCTCTTGTGTGCCCGTGGCTGCGAACAGGCGCGGCAGGCGCACGGTGGTAGCCAACACGCACAGGGCCCTGGCCGAGTGTGAGATGGCCCGTGTTACTGTCTCTGTGTGCCCGTGGGTGCGAACAGGCGCAGAAGGCGCGCGGTGGTGGCCAATACGCACAGGCCCTGGCCGAGTATGAGATGGCCCAGTTGTTACCTGTCTCTGCGTGCCCGTGGGCGTGAACAGGCGCAGCAAGCGTGCCGTGGTGGCGCACGCGACGAGCCCACTAGCGGCCAACACGCACAGGGCCTCCTCGGTGTCGGGTAGCGATACGCTCCATTCCTTGCTGCTGCCCACTAGCGATATGCACACTAGTTTGCTGTAAGTTGATTTGGTTCTATAATACTTTATATGTCAAGAACCAAGTTTATGTTGAAAGATTTAGTTGCCTATGCATGATCTCAATAGAAAGAGTTAAAGATAGTCATCGGTAAGATAGACCACTTAACTTTAAGGGCGTCACAGACGGTTAAGATACGATATTATAGCACGAGGAAGCCAGCTCTCTCGTCGCCATTCACTTTGTGTACAAAGCGGGGGTCAAACAGAATGGCCGGTCACTGATTGATTCGCCATTTTGTTTGACCCCCCGCTTTGCTATAATATCGTTAATCGTCTGTGACGCCACAAGTCAGATTTCTAAAATGGACTTTTTGGGAATATGACGTTTCGAGAAATGGAACTTTAAAAATACTATCTAATGTAATGACTAAATAATTTTGTTAGTTTATTTACCTTTAGTCCCTTATATTGTATAATAGTTAATTATATAATTTACTACAAGCATGCCTATAAGTATGGTGCATATTGGCAAAAAAAATTGTAAGCATATATTTTATTCAAGTGGCTGGCCTAATAAAAATAAAATATATTAATAAATATGTAATACTGTAATTTTAATCTGCTATAACATCACATACATTCTCATGTTGGAAAACCCCTGTGTTGCAAATTAAACAAATTACATATTCTTTATTTGGATTTATAAAGGTGTATAATATGGTTTCTCCACATACCTAGGCGTTTCACAAGCCAAAGCGAGCACGCTGGACGAGAGGCTAGCCATGGTGTGGTTCAAGTAGTTGTTGAGGTGGATGCCGTGGTGGAAGGTGGCGTCGTGGAACTCCACGTCGATGGTGGACTCTCCACCTTCCGACGCGTGGCATCGCACTATGCCTATGTCGTTCCAGCACATGTATCTAGGAAGAGATTGCTACTTTAGCCTCAACTTTTGTGCAATATTTTGTTCTGTGTGTTTTGATAATCCTGGTGTCAATAAAGAACTACTGCATTTAATTATATCAAGGTAGGCTTCTCGTATTTGCAACAATTATCATGCATCGAAAGCTAACGTGGTTTCTGTTTGTGATTTGAGAGATTGAGAGTTACCTGACATTTAGCTCACCGCGAAAGGGAGTAGCCGATAGTTACGTTTCTATAGTTAGCGGCAAACTTTTTGAGCAACGACCTTGAATGCGCAGAAACAAAAAATAGGTCTCTTTGGTGGTGCGGTGCGGGACGAGGAGGCGGGGCGCGCTAGTTACCATGGCAACACGCACAGGATTGGATGGTCAGTTGACCCTTGCCTGCCGCACCGCAAACTTTCCCCCACCACCTCACGCGATGCTCAAGAAGTTTGCCGCTAGTTGTACAAGATAGTTGCGTCTGTGCTCAATATGGTAAGTAAGAGTCAGGTAGATTAGGTAGCTTGAAAACTGTACAATACGATCGATTGAGCTGTTTTCACGTGTAACCTATTTTTATCTTAACTTTTTCGTTTCTCTCACCTATGTTCGAGGTGCGTAGGAGTGGAGGAAGGCTGGAAGGGCGCCTGGGGCGGTACATTAGAGGAGACCATGGGCGCCGGCGAATGCCTCGACGCCGGCCTTGAGTCGTCCAACTCCGTGTGTAACCCCAGAGTATCATTTTTTATCTTCTCAAGAGATATTGCGTCCTCGTCGCTTTCGTAGTTCTCAACTAAATTATCAATGAGATCGTCGTTCTCTGAAATGGTTTACATAAACATTAGCCGAAACTATTTCGTAAAAAGGATACATTTATCGAAAACAGATAGCGCGTGTCGATTTACGATAAAATAGAAATACAAGCAGTACATATTATTTGCGGATTCACGTAACAACAAAAACAAACATAATATTCCAGTCCGCAAGGACTTTAAAGCGGCCAGAGGACCTAATGCAAACTTTTCTAACATAGAAATTCTATATTTTTGTAAGAGTATGTCGTCTTGAAAGACATTCAATATTTTGAATTTCGTTTTCTTTCTTACGTGTTCGAGCGATCCCGTAACATACCGCTATACGACGGACGACGGACGACGCTTATCAATACAAATCACAGCCTCTCAGCCTCAAATCATTGCCTGATGCACGTAAAACGGACGTAATATCATAGTAGAAAGAGTGCAAAGTAGGTTATCTTCATAACCGCATCTATTCTATGCGTCGCCGCACGCACACTCAAACAAAATCTGGACCCGTTTCTCAGTGCGGCGCGTCCTGGCGCACTGGATTTTGTTCGAGTGTGCGTGGCGCACACATACAACCCGCGCGCGGTTATGAAGATAACCTACTTTGCACTCTTTCTACTATGGTAACATCAATGGGTTTGCGTAAGCATTTAATAAAAGTAATAAAACATAGAGCACTAGATAAATAGAAATAAGAATTTAAAAAAAAATTACATTGTAAACTAATATCTACTTACCCGCGTCTCTCTCAACCATTTCCACATCTTCAGAGTCAGCGCCAAATCTGCTGCTATCTTTGCCATAGCAGTTGACCAGCGTGCCCAGTTGACCTGCCACATCGCAATACGCCAGTACCCCATTCCCTAAAAATTCATAAATCCTTAAAGTCCGTTCGTTAACTTGATTTTGCTACTCCCAAAAGTAGTAACGGAAACAAGTGAAATAAGACTACCAGATAATTTATGATTACTTTCTTTCTAGGAAAGCCTATTCCACCGTCGTTGCGTCGGCCCCATTTCTCCTACCGCCTCCGCCAAGAGTTAGATTTTTTTTATATTTTTTATTATATTGAGAATAGGTATGGGAAGAAGTAAAGAATTTTTTTCTTTTTACACAAATATATGGGAACTAGAAATACCTTTAGGGTTCCAAGCCAAAGCTGAAACATTATGAGATGTGGGATGCTCAATGATGCCCATACAGTTCCCCGACTGTACCTCCCACACTGCTATCTGGCCAGCCACTGTGCTCCCAGCCAGGAATTGTCCACAAGGCGAGAACAGGCATTGAGATATAGCACACTTTATCTGAAAAAAGGATTTGGTGTGTAATAAAGGTGGATTATGTTCTTAGTTTAATTAAATAAATAAATAAATAATAATAAAGCTTCATTACTTCCAAAATACAAAATGTGAAAATAAAATTTACAGTGCTGTTAGTTTTTATTTGTATTCTTAATCTAGGTTAGTATGTTAATTATTAATTATTCTTCTAGCTTGGATCCCATTCGGGTAAAAGCCTCCTGAAACTCCTTCCAGTCCTTTCTATTTTTTGCTTTCTTAATCCAGTTATTTCCAGCTACTTGTACTATGTCATCTCTCCATTGCTTTCTTGGTCTTCCTATGTTCCTTTTTCCTGAGGTGCCTGTCTATTCTGTTGTTTTCAGCATCCATCTCGAGTCAGTGTACCAAGCTAAATGGCTTGCCTATTACAGTTTTATTTTCAAATCAAATTAAAGAGCGTCCATTTGTTTTGTTTTTCGTTCATTCCAATACTTAGTAAATATTATTACTAGCAATATAAATTTCGCCAACTACTTTTGGAGAGAGTAGTCACCCAGTGGACACAATGACATGACGGGAACAGGCGTCGAGGTAGGCCCCATAAAAGGTGGCGGGACGATTTAAATGCCTATTGACAGGACTGGTGGGAGATTGCTCATATGACGAGTGGAAGAAAAATGGGGAGGCCTTTGCCCAGCAGTGGGACCTTTCAGGCTATATATAAATAAACTTTAGGGTGCATTACGAATCAGACTTTCAAATCCGACAGCGATCAGAAAAGCAAAAAATATATTGTGACGTTAGGGGGTCAACTACTAAAGGAGAATAATAAATAAAAGTTTTTTTTTATAAAAAAAAATACAAAATTTATTAATTTTAAAATTGAGGGTATAAACGAATTACTACTTAAAGTCTCTAGAGAATCACTCAGGGTCGTAGGTCACTTAGATGAGAGTTCACTTCACTTTTTATTAAGGGTAACCACTTAGCTTGTCCGTCGTCGGCAGCCAGGCGGAACAAGTCGGGAAGTTGTTGCAGGCTGAAGTAGCAGCGGTAAGTAGCACGAAGAAACCGGTCGTAGCCAACTGACCAATAGTTGGGGTTTTGTTGGGTAGGTAAGGTCCCCAGTCGGGGAATAAACAAATGCACTGAATTTAAAAGGAATTATAGCAGTATATTAAATCAACGGCCATGGAAACTTGATTTCGATGCGTAGTTGCTAGGTGAAACAGAACAGGTAAGTCGCTAGCGGAGATGCGTTTAGTACGCCGCCGGCCGGATCTCAGGAAAGTGATCGATTCGAATTGACACTATCGATAGCTATGCCCGCTTGACAGGTGTCAACGTCCGATAACAGCTGATTGTTTACGGAGAACGTTTGTAATTAGGATATAGTTAATTTGTATAAAGATTTATTTTGTTTTTACATTTAGTTTTCTTTTACTTATTTTGTAGTTAAGTGTAAGTTTTATTTTATTAATTTATTATAAATCCAACTGAAACCAGAAAATTAGTGAATACGTTACAATATGGCTGACAGTAATTCAGTAAGGAATTAAGGGTGCTATAATCGATTACAGAGTGTCTCGGAATGCAGGGATTATCTGAACATTTTAACGAGGTATGAAATAATATTCAATGTGTAACTGCTTGCCTTAATTCAGGGTTGGCTTGACCCCATCAGTAAGGGTGTATATACTGGGAATTAGGGGTGAAATAGTTCTCTAAACAGAGCAGGTCACCCGTCTGCGCTCTGTCGCAGGCGTCCCCCATTAGACATACATACAAGGGTGTATAAAAGCTATTGATGATGATGATTTATAACCCAGATTATTCTTCTGTTTCAGACTGTTGATACTTACAGAGCTATGGGTGAAAGTCATTCGTTGCCCCCAGCTTTCCGTGTCTAGTAATATGATCTCCTTGTTACTGGGGTAAGCTAAGAATTTGCCTTCTTGTGGTTCAAAATCCATTCGACCTATGGCAAGATTAGAAATAGTAACTTATGACGAATAACAAATTGAATAAATCTCAATTGCACATAAACTTGTCTATTACTTCTATAACATTATTGTATTGTGGTAACACTTATTATAATTTAATATTCATAATATAAGTGAATAAGAAAATATAAAAATACAACACAACACCATAAGGGCTCTTACAGTCGAGGGACAGCACGCCAGAGACCGCCTGCGACAGCAATCGGCGATCATCGGCGACCGTCCCGGGCGGTCACCAGCTTGCGGAGAGCGACGGTCGCCGCGGGGTGTCGTCGATAGTCGGCGACCGCAGGCAGTCGCTGGCGTGCTGTCGCTTGTCTGTAAGAGCCCTAAACCAAATTATTTATGACAGAATATTGTTCACTCTAAGAACTTATAATTTAGAAGTTATTCATATAAAATCAAACATACACAAAACTTTAGCAGCAAAAAAAGTGTTGATCTTGGGCACACAAGTGACTTCCTTGACAATTTTCTGTGTGTCGATGTCCCATATACGTAAAACGCCATCTCCACTTGCTGTGCTAGCATACTTCATATGAGGGCAAATGGCAATACTCAGGACAGGACCCTTGTGATTTGCCATAACAAACAAAGGAGCACCCCCTTCCAAATTACAGATCCTTGCTTCCATATTTTCAGAGGAACAACCCAATGCCTGAAATAAGAGACATTTATTAATCTATGCATCAGTGATTTCTTAACAAAGATCAAAGCACTTCTATGGGACAAGACATGATTAGATTAAAATCTAAACTGAAAGGACAGAAACCAAAATGTTTGACCTCTGGGATTCAATATGAACATAAAAATATTATTATAATATTAACTGTTTCGAGTTGTTTGTAATAAGGATTTTGCCTTCAAACTAGAGCAAATCTTTATAATTATTAATATATACTGATACAGATTATTTACTTACCTCAATCTTCCCACTGGACATAATTTGTGTAACAGGAGCTGTGAACCGTGTGACAATTCCATCTTTATCAAAGGCTGGGAAGGTGTAAGCTTGTACAGCATGATTGTCGGTGGCAACATACAACCTCTTGTCTTTAAAACAAACAGCAACAGCACTCTCGCCAACACAATGTGAATTGGGGTCGTCATCTTCTATGTCCAACCATAATCTTACATCTCCATCGTGGCCACATGTTATGATATGACTAAAAATCCCGGACTATTTATTTCTAAGTAAGTTATAACCTAACTTTTTACTTATTTTGTTTGTGGGAATAGGGATAGCAATTGATTGATAAACATATTGATCATCTAATTGGGAAGTTCTTTGCTCAAATGTGATAAATAAACTAGATATCAAATACAAGCTGCAAAATGTAGATATAAAAAAGAAAAACTTACTGGCCATCTTCTGTATAACATACATCTGTATGACCCTCAGCATGAGCATAACGAAGTGGCTTGCTATCAATTTTCATCGTTTATTAAAAACTGAATACAAAATAATTATTGAGGAAATAATTACCTTTAATTACAGTGAAATTAAAACGAACGAACAAATACAGTAAATAAAAATTGACAAGTAGAAAGAATTGGCGGGAAAAACGAATATTTATATGGAATATGTTCGTTTCCTGTTATTATCAGTTTTATTTTTTTAAGAAAATGTTATATTTATATTATTTTTAATAATCCAAAAAATAAAAACATTCAAAATTTTATAATACTTAAAAATCATAATCTTAAAATAAGTTATCTTATCATGAAGCAATTAATATTAATTTGATCAAATCTCTTATTGTTTTTAGTGTAATGAAACGAACATTCATGATTAGGTCGATTGTAGAGGAGTCCTAAAACCGGTAATTGTACGGTTTTTGTAATACCACATCACAATTTTTATATAACATAACTTTAGTGTAATATAGAATTATCATTAAAATTATTGCATTTAATGATAAAATTAACATAAATAGAATACTTAAAATTTGTTATGAATAGGACGTGGCGAAGAAGTCAAGTATTCAATACATCGAATGAGACTGCGACTCGGTGTCAGACAACCCTTTAACACAGCTGTGTATAAAAATCATTTTGACGTTAGCTAACCCAGCCACTTCATGCCGCACATTTACTCAGACTGGACCGGTGTTAAAATAAGTTACATAGGTAGCTCTTTGAATTCGTATTAAATTACGAAGTGGAAAAGTTATATTACTCAAAAACTAAGTTAAGTGAAATAAGAGTATTAATATTAAGGTAAGAAGATTTAAATTGTTATGTTTGATTTATAGAAACGCGTTTTTATAAAAAGTAGGATGGTTTTCGCACACACCATGATGTAATTTTAGCACATTTTGCTATAAGTAGAGCACCATAACCTTGACTTTGAGTATTTGTAAAATACAAAATTTTGGATTAACTGTAATTCTGTGCAAACAGATGGCCGACGGATTTCTAAAACAAAAAGTTGGATTTGCAACTATCGCTATTCATGCTGGGCAAGAGCCGGAAAAATGGAATTCAGCCGCCGTTGTTCCTCCTATTGTAACATCTACTACATTCAAGCAGCCAGCGCCAGCTGAGCATACTGTAAGTTACTTTCTGAATGTTCTATATTCAAGTTTTCTTGGACATTACAGAACAGAATAACATATACTATTATAGTATTAAAATATTAATAGAAAGTAAGCAATTAATGTTGCCATGCCTATTTCCAGAATGGCATGAATTTTCCTTAAGTTAGTCAGCATGTATTACGTAGGTACTATAAAGTTTTACTATAAGTATTACTATAAAGTTTTCGTTATTAACAGGGATACGAATATGGAAGATCTGGAAATCCATCGAGAAATACTTTAGAAAAGTGCTTAGCGGCTTTAGATGGAGGAAAACATGCTTTAACTTTTGCTTCGGGTTTAGGAGCAACAACTACTTTAGTATCACTTCTACGTAATGGAGACCACGTAATCTCAAGTGATGACGTATACGGTGGCACAAATCGACTATTCAGGTAGGTAGATACTAGATATTAAATAATGCAGCTATGACGTTTTATGCACTAGACAATAGTTATTAGAAACTCGCAAAGTTCCTAATATTGTTCAGATGCAACTAATAAGAAGACATGGTACTGAAAGTGTATAATACTTGTTTCAGAAATGTCTTTGAAAAAATGAATATTGATGTCACTTTTACGGATTTTACGAAAATTGAAAATGTAGAAAAGGCGTTTACAAATACTACCAAGGTGAGTTTAGTTTTGCTTGTTTAATAACTTGATAACTGTTATGTGATAGGTATAAAATATAATGGTACGTGTAACGTGGATGAGGTGGAATGCTAATATAACGACAGTAATTTGTTATCTCTGAACCAACTGATCTCATAATATTTGCTTATAATGAAATCTTTCAACCTTAGACAGTAAGCATCTTTGTTTGCTCAATATGTTAAACCGCAATAGCGTCATATCAGCATGGATGTAATCAATTTACCATAACAACCTTTATCAGAAGACTGTTTAATTTTTTAAAAGTTTGTTTTGTTCAAATTTGTGTTAAGATCATAGCAATCACTTTGACTCTTGAATTGATAAATACTCTAAGGAAGGAATATGTGAAATATTCTTAACTAAATAGTTAAATTACCTTTAATCTAACTTCTTCTTCAACCTTTGTCTACCCAATGCTGAGTATAGGTCTCTTCCATATTTTTGCACACTGTGCGGTCATGTGCTTTCCACATCGAGTGTCTCCCTGCAACTCGCGTCAGATCGTCAGTCCATCTCGCGGGCTGCCTTCCCACATTTCTGCGTCCAGTCCATGGTCTCCACTCCAGCACGTTCCTCCCCACCTACCGTCAGACCTACGACATATTATGTGGTTTGCCCACGTCCACTCTCTTTTAGCTATTATTTCTGCTATGTCGGTTAGTCTAGTTCTTCTGTGGATTTCGGTATTCCGTTCCTGATCGCGAAGCGTAATGCCCAGCATAGCTCTCTCCATAGCCATAAACTTGCAATCGGTGTATCAGTTGCCTGGTGAGCGCCCAAGTTCCGGCTCCATATACCATCACAGGGAGAATACATTGCACGAACATGCGACATTTGAGGTTGAGACGGGTCCCTCTTCTTCTTGAATACGTCGGAGATCTTGCCGAAACCTCCCCATCCCAGTTGGATGCAACGCTTTAGTTCTTGATCTTGTCCGCTCTTCTCGAGACTCAGAGTTGAGTTGAGTGAATGGAGTTGTTGAGTTTTGAACTTTGAGTTTGCCTTTAATCTGTACTCGTTATGAACTTACAAGGTACGTGGGGCATACTGAAAGTCTCTGGATCAGCAGGCCACTTACAATAAATGAATGAAAAAACATGATACGTTTTGATTTGCGAGACTGTCATTTGTTTTTTCATTGTGACATCCTTTCGAAAATTGTGTGTCGCTATCGAAATGAATTTAACTCGTGAACATTGTCGGCCGGCGACTGCAGTTACAGACTCTAATATAGACACCGTACGACAACTTATGGAAACTGATAAAAAATACTTGCCAGCAAATTCGTGCTTTGTTAGGCACTGGAATGAACCAAGTGCAAAACATTTTACATGCGCATCTGAAGCAAAAGCTTTGCACTCGATGGATACCGCATGACTTAACGGAGGACCAGAAACGACTGCGTGTCCAGTGGTGCCGTGAAATGACAAAAAAGTTTAACGGAGGACAGTCATTGGCTGTTTATAATATCGTGACTAGTAACGAAACCTGGGTGTACTGCTTTGAACCCGAAAGAAAAAGCCAGTCGGCAGAGTGGGTCTTTCCTTTTGAAGATTTGCCAACGAAAGTAAAGTCGAAGCATTGGTAAAAAAAATGGTTGCTTCTTTTTCGGCAAATCAGGACATTACACTATAGTATCGCTTGAAGATCAAAGGACAGTGACATCCTCCTTTACCACAATAACGCATCCTCACATTCCGCTAAGGTAACAGAAGCCTATTTGGAGGATTCAAATATGGAACTGATGACGTATCCGCCTTACACCCTCGTACCCTGCGACTTCTTTTTGTTTCCAAAAGTTAAAGACAAACTTAGAGAACACAGAAAACTTACACACGTTTTACGAGCCCTGAATCGGCGGTGAATGCATTTCATGAAGCCATTGAAGAGGTCCCTAAGAAAGACTGGGCCAACTGCTGTATACAGTGGTTTCAGCGAATGCAAAAATGCATTAATTGCAAGGGAATATACTTTAATTGCCAGTAATGACCTATGGTGCTGTAAGGAGCGGCCTACTTTGAGGTGACTGGCTGTTCGTTTAGTTCGATTGGATTTGAATATTTTGAAATACGAATGGTTCTTTTTTGTTGTTATGACTCGGGACGTCAACGGACTACCGAGCAGAAGATATTTTTCGGAGAGTTTAAAAAATAATAAATAATTATATAATTTACCTGCGTTCTTCTCTTTAGAGCTTAGCGCCCATCTGGCTACTACCCCCCGCTTTATTTGGTGGAGGCGCCGGGTTAGCAGATACTTGAACTTCCAACTCTTTTGTATTCTTTGCTAGTTTAAATTAATCTTTGACTGCCTATTTTGTTTTTTTTTACTTAATTAATTCAAGTCTTAACTGTGGGCAGTTATTGGTTTAATTTTGCCTAGTTAATTTGGATGAGGATTATGGTTGTTTCAGTTAGGTTTAGTTTCTTACTAGTCTAAATTTATAAAGAATTGTCTTTTGGACTTTAAATGTAGATGGGCACAAGTAGTTGTGTATGATTTTTTGTTGCGGTTTTTATTATGCAGGGTTTCAGCAATATATCTTGATCATAACATATTTTACTTTACATTTTCTTATATCAGCTTTTTGCATGTTTTTGGTTAAGATGATTGCCGCAGCTGACAGGTAGTTACTGTCTGTTATTTTGTGTCCATGTTGTAATGATATCCGCATTAGGTAGGTTTGTAATAGTGAGGAATTTTATTGATTTGTGATACAAAAAATTACCATTCAAGTAATTTTTTGTTTTATAGGGGCGCGGCATGTAAGGAACGGCCTCCTTTGAGGTGACTGGCTGTTCGTTTAGTTCGATTGGATTTGAATATTTTGAAATACGAATGGTTCTTTTTTGTTGTTATGACTCGGGACGTCAACGGACTACCGAGCAGAAGATATTTTTCGGAGAGTTTAAAAAATAATAAATAATTATATAATTTACCTGCGTTCTTCTCTTTAGAGCTTAGCGCCCATCTGGCTACTGCCTCCCGCTTTATTGTACTGAGATGTGGTCGCTAATCTCATGAACAAGCTCAAAGTCGCTCAGCGTGCGATGGAGAGAGCTATGCTCGGAGTCTCACAACAACGTGATCAAATCAGAAATGAGGAGATCGAATCGAATTAGAGACAAGTAAGTTGAAGTGGGCAGGTCACATAGCTCGAACAAACTGATAACCGATGGGGAAGAAGGCCGAAGTGTTGGACGGCCTCCCACAAGGTGACTTAGTGAAAGTTGCTGGGCGCCGGTGGATACAAGTAGCGCAGGACCAGTCACTGGAAACCTATGGGGGAGGCCTATGTTCAGCAGTGGCCGTCTTCCGGCTGAGATGATGATGATGATGATACTTTGATTTATCAGAATCCAGAAACTTTGAGTATGCCCTAAGTATAAGCATATTTTTTTTAAAATTTATTAATCGAAATATTTCAAGTCCCAGATAAACAAATAAAAATTATTTTTCAAATATCTTCATCTGAAACAAAGTTATAAGGCTTCAAAGTTGATGGATAGACAGAGAGGTACGATGTGACATGTGACGTCATATGTCACGCGGTCCATCATAACATCCACCCAAAGATTTCTGACGCGCGGAGCGAAGCGATCGTCTTTTACTTCCTCTGAGCATCCACCATAGAAAATTTTGTTTTTGTAAGAGGGACAGATATGTTTGTTTAATAATGTATAATAATCTAGGTTTTTTTCGATTAATTTCAATTCTGTTTTGACTGCCAGTATTCTATTTTTATATACTTTCAAATGAACTATGAAAAAAAAAGCAATATATTTTTTATGCATATTTTCATATTCAATGGCCTCGATTCGGGACGTCACGCTCTTATACTTAATTTAAGTTAGTCCGTCCTTTTTACCTTTTAAAGATTGAAAAGGGACAGGAGGTGGCCATCCTAATATTAGAGCTGTCAAACATCGAATTTGAACCTTATGGCCGTGTCGATTGTTCAATTTTAGAGAGCACTTAAAACATGCGACTTAAAAATCTCTTAAACTGACAGCTATGCCCTCAGTCGTTCAAATTAATATCATTCGTTCATCACCTCTCTTTCATTGGTCATAAAAACGAAAAGGATAGCTGGATTTTAAAATTGAAATTAGAGCATGACATCCCGAATCGAGGCCTATGACTGCCTAAGTATTAAAATTCGTTATAAAAAGCTGTATTGAAAATTCAGTCCGACCAGCGTTGTTTTATCTTTTCTTTTTTCTATTGCAGATGGTTTGGCTCGAAACGCCTACTAATCCTTGCCTAAAAGTAGTAGATATTGCTGCCATTACAAAGTTAGCGAAAAGTAAAGGAGATATCATCGTGGTGGTTGATAATACATTTCTCACACCATATTTACAACGTCCTTTGGATTTCGGAGCTGACATAGTAATGTACTCTTTAACGAAATACATGAACGGGCATTCAGATGTCATCATGGGAGCAGCAATTGTAAACGATGACGAATTAGAGAAAAAGCTTCGGTTTTTGCAAAATGGTAAGAATAAAGTCAATTTATAAAACATTTTAACATAATATTTAAATCATAATCATTATAACGTGGGTAAAATGGTAAGGTTATAATGCCTGACTGACCCATAAGCTATTTAAATTTCTTATCTTTGAAAGTTTCTTTTAAATTTTATTTATATGTATAGTTTACAGAACTAAACAAATTATGCAAAATTACATGACAAAGTATAAATAATTACCTGACAAAACTTAATCCGTTTCAAGTGGCCTGGCCTGACTATCATTTGCAGACTGAACTACCTACTTTCTATTTATACGTAAATTAAATAACGCACTATCCCGCAGTATTCATTGTGTACCTTATCAATAAGACCGCCTATCTGTACTGTACGCTATTATTTTAACTGCGTTTTAATGTGTGTTCCTTGTGTGCAATATATCGCATATGTAAAATTTATACTTTTTTTCAGCTTTAGGAGTGGTACCATCTCCTTTCGATTGCTACTTAGTTAATAGAAGTTTAAAAACTTTAGCACTACGCATGGAACAACACAAAAAGTCGTCTTTAGTCATAGCACAGTGGCTGGAAAATCATCAGAAAGTCACTGAAGTATTACACCCAGGTAATGCAAATCCTAATTTTAAACTTTCATGTCTCATTTCAAACATCAAATAAATCCTGATTTATCTTTCTACCTTGTGGTAATTTTTACTAGGTATGCCTTCACATCCACAACACGAAATTGCTAAAAAGCAAACAAGCGGCCACTCAGGAGTATTTAGTTTCAAGCATTCCGGTGATTTGAAAGAATCACGCAAATTTTTAAGCTCTTTGAAACTGTTCATACTAGCTGAAAGCTTAGGAGGATACGAAAGTTTAGCAGAATTGCCGTAAGTATTTTTTTATAAGTTATATGTATCATTGCATGCAATCCACGATAATAACATAAAATATTTTTTATTTTTTAGATCTGTTATGACACATGCTTCAGTGCCCGCACAACAAAGGGCGGAGCTTGGTATAACTGATTCATTAATTAGACTTTCAGTTGGGTTGGAAGATGTAGATGATCTTATCGCCGATTTGGATCAAGCTTTTAAAGCAGCATTTTAATGTCTCTCAGTGTGATATTAATTTTAAGTAGGTAAATCATAATTCCATCGCAGTTTATTTACAAATGATGTTATATTGTTACTTGTTTATTCAAGAATTTTTCATTTATTTATTAAATAAATTACAATTTTATTTTTTATCAGTCGTTTTACTCGAGTAATCCAAATAACAACAGGTAAGTAAACATACATAACAACCCATTCTATATTCTAACAAGCGCATTTTAAACAACGGAATCAAAATGAATGAGTATATTAACATAGATCAAAAGGTTAAAAAATCGCTGCCTGCTTACCTACAAAAATAAATTCTTACGAGAATTTATAGTTTTTCTTTAAGCATTTCATGAGTATTGGCATTAGTGAAACTTTAATCTGGCTCAGTTCTTTGGAACACGGAAATCGATGAATTCCTTGATAACAAAACATTTGCTTTTAAGTTATGTCATTAAATTAAACCAACAAAAATAATAAATTTTAATTTTATGAAAAAATAGAAAAACCGGTATCATTCGATTTTTAATGATTTTGTAAACTCTAGTAATTATACGTTGCAGGGTAGGTAGACTATTAAAAACTGGAGAAAAAAAAACTAGATGACGGACGGCTGCATGATGGCATATGCCATTTCCTGCTCCAGAAAAAAGGGGCAAACCGAATAAATAATTAAAAAAAACAGCTGAATTGAGAACCTCCTTTTCTTGAAGTCGGTTAAAAAATATGAATAAAATTAAAGATGATTCATCGAATCAAACTGGATGCTGCTGACTGAGCGAGCGGAAGGATCACTTGTAAAATCTGTACCAAGCTATATGATGATTGATTACCAAAAAAATTATTATTATAATTTATATCGCAAAGTAGGTATAAACCGCCTGCGGCTCTATCTAAGAAAAGGTAGAATGCTAGCGTGTAGCGCATAGCGTAGCGTAGTAACTTATACTACATTAAAAAAGGTACTCCTTACTACCTACCCTACCACACCACGTACTACAACAGTTTGCATTACTTACCACAGAATTATTAAAGTAAGTATAGTACTACCGTATTACTCACTCAGTTTCTTAGCAATGAAGATGACTTGCAAAAACTGCTAGGCACGAAGTAGGTAACCTAATTATTATGATGCGTCAGGAAAAGGAGTGTACTAGAAACAGAAACACTACAGTAGGTAGGTAGGGTAGGCAAATTCATCCATCAGCGCACGCAGCGGTGACTTGCAAAAGCAATGGATAAAACAGAATACGTTTCAGAATTAATAATAGTACTACCTATATATTTACACCGCAGTAAGGGCGTTTGCGCACTACACGTATCCGGTTCTTATTAGATTCTTATCCGGTTTGGTCATCCTATAGTCGGGCCACTTTATAAAGCTACTTTTGAAGTTTCATGTACTTACCAAAGAACGATAACCTTGTACCAGCGTACAAATAAAAAACAAGAAAAGAAGCACTTTTGAAACATACTTCTTAGATATAATCAAAGAACTTTAAATTTTACACTACTTCTATGATAAATTACAGCTGCTATGTGAGCGCAACAATTTAATCAAAGCTATAACAAAAATATTAGGCCGACGCGTAAAAGTTACATCGGCCGTAATATATTTTTTTTATTCCCTGTATTGTCACTATCAGTACCAGCCTGATAGCAGTTATAACGTGAGTACGCTCAAGAGTTACTTTTGAATATAGGTATTATGTTATCTATCATGGTTCCGATTGTGTAGGGTGCATCGGCGTCTTTTTACTTAAAATTCTGAGAAAAGATAATAATTAGTTATTCCGTGTAGTCTTGTTAATGTTTCGGTTCAGTCAGTCAGTCTTTCGTTTTCGTGCGCAGTGGCTACCCTCACTTTATTTTAAAAAACACGGTATTGGATAGGGACATACTTTAATTGTACTATTTAGTACCTAGTATTAAAAATGTGTACCTATAGACTGTAGAAATTATAGCTAGTTCAAATTGGTCGGTACGCAACGTACTCGCCTCGTACGAGCCAATGGTTTACAATGCAAATTTGAGTATCAGAAGCAATAGAAGTAAATGATCTCATTATGTACCTCCTGATTCAAGCACTATAACTTTAATGTAATGTTTAGATCAATTTAAATTCTTATTTAAAGTTGGGCCGTACGAAACGAACACGTCCTGTACCGACCATAAAGCTTATTTAGGTATTTATTTAAATGTTTTTGCTGTCAATTAAGTGTACCAGAAATGTACCATCCGATTATTGACTTAGTGACAGCCTCCTTATTTAAAGTCAGTTAAGAAGAACTGACAAAATATTGTTATTAATATAGCAAGCAACTGACACTTCATTATTGTTATTGAATGTAGGTAGGTAAATTATTTTTTATTACAAAAAGATCAAATAAATAATTTTATTCTGTGATACTTCACAGAATGTGTATGTTGATTATTTCCAATTACAAAATATCGTCAACACCGATTGTAATACAAAATTTAACAAAGTACTAAATCATTTTTTTTTTCGTAACTATTTACGAATAGATTTATTACTATCTTTGTTAGTAAGTCTAGATTACTATCTTTGTTAGTAAATATAAGAAATGAAAAGGTCTAACTGAAATACTAGATACTAGGCAAAGTCAACCATTATACTACGGGACATCACTATTTACGTCACAATGACATCCTTCAAAAGTCGCTTCATAACGTGGCCCGACTTTAGTAATTGTATGGACGCTTATGGCTGGTTTACACGTATTAAGTTGTTTAGTAGTTAACTAAATTTTAACTAAATTTTAAGTAAATTAATGCGTGTAAACAGCGAATTTAGTAGTAAGTTACAAGTTAAAATTTAGTGTGCAAGTAAACAAGTAGATTAGAACTTTTTCTATTTTTCGGGTAAGTTGGTGGGCGTGGCCTGTCACTTGACACGTTTGGAAAGGCGCGATTTAGTTAATTTTAAGTTAAATGCGAAGTGCAAAGTTAAGTGCGAGTGTTTTATGTTTATTTTTTGGAAATATTTTAATATATATTATTATATAGCTATATATAGAAGTATTAATGATTAATATATTATTAATACTAAATATTAATCATTAAAAATAATAATAATATAATATAAAAAATAAATAAAAATATAATATTAATTATATAAAAATAAATATTTTATTATACTTTATTATTTTATTTATTATATTTATTACAGATTTGAATTCGCTGTTGATCGTCCATCTTGGGCTAACTAAAGAGCTTAACTACTAAAATGACGTGTAAACACTTACTTAAAATTTAGTAGCTTAAAATTTTGTTAAAATTTAGCTGCTACTTGACAACTTAATACGTGTAAACCAGCCTTTAGGGCGGCGTTTGCGCACTCATCCGTATCCGATTCTTATCCGGTCCGTTTTTGATCCGTAAAAAAAACGGACGGTAAATTCACGTCTAGCGTTTGCGCACTCATCCGTATCCGACCCGGTTTTCATTCGTATTCGAGACGATATTGCATGATATTGTCGTGACTATGTTTTATGCAAATAAACGATTGAATTGAATTGAATTAGTGATGTGCCGAGTCGAGCTGACTCGAGTACCTTGTAAGTACCTAGTCACATATTCGAGTATTCAGAATATAGCAGTTGAATACCCATGTACCGTCAACTGCAAGTCAGTGGAAACGTCAGTTACGAATCTCGACCATAATGCTATAGAAGTAAGAAGCGTTCAACGTCAAAGTGTTAACATAACACTTTACCACTGACTGATGAGCAGTCGACTGTACTCGAGTATAGATTCCGGGTACTTTGCGCAAACGCCCTAAAGGTCTAGGGATTTCCATTGTAGAGGTGTCGTAGCCGACTGACCTTAAAACCTTGATTACGCCAGTGTCTCTTTCTCACTAAGCATAAACGGACGGAGTGAGTTAGAGAGAGAAATATATTGTACCTACCTAAAGGACACTAGTAGGAGTAGACCAATCCTTCTAAAGCGCGTCATATTCTGTGGCGTCATCTCGAGCACACTACGACAGAATTAGAGATGGGCGGTGGGTTAAAACCCAAACCACCTGACCAGGTAAAAACCCGGTGATTTGGGTTTTAACCCGGTTTTTACCCATAACAACCCATTTTTGTGGGTGTTTATTATAATAATTGATGATAAAATAAAAATAAAAACTTTATTGTATATCTTGATGAAAATACCCTGTTTATATGCAATATGCGCAACTTCAATAATGTGGAAAGCCCAAGGTAGCAGCCAATTGTTTTGTTTATGAGACAATTTCTATGAAACTTTGTTTAGAATTTGTTTGTATTTGTATATTCTAGCGTAAAGCATTTTACTAAGTTTAAGAAAACCTACATGCGTAAAAGATATTGATGTATATCAGCGCTCCAGCCGCTTGACTCACATCGACTCAAATAAGTTCAACCGAATAAACATTTTTAAAATAAAACAGTAGAAATCTGTAAAATGTCGCCATCTTTTAATGCTCAAGGTGCATGAAAGGAGCCTCCCCGAGCAACATACCGCTACCGCTACTCGGTAGTACGTCTGGCGCACCCTGGGCAACAGTCTAGCGAATTCTATTTCTAGCTGACTGGCGAATCCTTTCCCCACGATGGCAAATCAAAATCAACCATACAGTCCAGTGTTAAAGCCGGCACTGTATGTAGTCTCGATTTACATCGAGGGTTTCTCGAAAGACAAATCAGAACTCTTATCTGAACTCTGTCGCAAGACACACTGCGATGTACTGTGTGTACAAGAAACCCATCGAGATGAAACACAATGCCGACCACACGTAGCTGGTACTAGTACTCACTCTTATCTCTGAGACTTAACACCCGAAACACGGTAACGCAGTGTTTGTTACTCCCGGAGTAAGAGTAAAATCCTCTGAATGTTCGACCCAGAATGGCATCGAGGTGATTACCTTGGACCTCGACCACTGCTCTGTTACCTCTGTTTATAAGCCCCCCGGGACGCCTTTCCGGTTCTCCCCTCCCTCAAACTTTGACGATCAGCAACGGGTGAAAATTGTAATCGGTGATTTTAACAGTCATAATCCACTCTGGGGCTACAATGACCTTGACGACTGTGGTCAAGCGGTCGAGACATGGGCTGAATCTAACAATTTGACTCTTGTTCATGACCCAAAACAACCAGCTTCCTTTAATAGTGGCCGATGGAAGAGGAGATACAACCCAGATCTAATCTTCACCAGTTCAGACATAAGTTCTCAGTGCGTTAAGACCGTATGCCCACCTATTCCTTGCACTCAACATAGGCCCATTATGTGCGAGATTAGCCCAGTCGTCCGTCCTCTACAGGTCCCCCTTAAACGCCGATTTAATTACTCCAAGGCAAATTGGGAGCAGTACGCAAAGTCAGTCGACGACGCCCTCTTGAATGTACCACCATCCCCTCGAGAATATGATCGGTTTGCTGACATAGTCTCTGAGGTGTCTCGTCACTGTATCCCCAGAGGATGCCGTACCTCCTACATCCCAGGATTATCGAAGGAGTCGGGGGAACTGTTGATGCGATACGAGACTTTGTACTGCGGTGATCCCTTTTCCGAGGAGACTACACGAATCGGGGAAGAGTTACTGTCGCGGATTGATCAAAGTCGGCGGGACAGGTGGATTGATACTGTAACCAACATCAACATGACGCATAATAGTAAAAAGGCATGGAAAACAAGAGCATGGTGACATCATCACCGCCATTAAATCCCTTAAGTGCGGGAAAGCCTCCGGAGTTGACAACATCTCTGTGGAGCAAATTAAACACCTTGGCCCCGTCGCAGTATCATGGCTGCTACAAATGTTCAACAAGTGTCTGGAATCTGCCCTAATACCAAGACTCTGGAGAAAATCGAAGGTCACAGCTATACCAAAGCCAGGAAAACCAGCAGATGACCCCAAAAATTTTCGGCCCATTTCACTCCTGTGCCATACTTATAAATTATTTGAGTGGTTGCTGCTGGTACGCCTCACTAGCTTTGTTGACCCGAAATTGATATACCAACGACCAGCCGTCCAGTCCAAATACCTCCCGCTTTGTGTATGCTGATGATCTTGCTCTCACTTCTCAAGCGACCAGTTTCGAAGAGGTTGAGGCCAATCTGACGGTAGCTCTCAAGAACCTGAGTTGCTACTACGCAGAGAATTCCCTTAAGCCCAATCCGTCTAAAACTGAGTCATGCGTATTTCACCTTCGCAATGCACAGGCGGGTCGAAAGCTCAAAATCACGTGGCGTGGGGTGCCTATTTCCCACAGTAACTCCCCCAAATACCTCGGCGTGCTGTTGGATAGGTCTCTTACCTTCCAAAAGAACTGTGAGAGTGTGAAAAGGAAGGTGCATGCTCGAAACAATCTAGTGCGGCGCCTTACCACCACTAAATGGGGAGCCACACCACAAGTTCTGCGGACTACTGGTTTGGCGCTTGCTTTTTCAGCTGGCGAATTTGCATGCCCAGTATGGGACCGCTCTGCTCATGCCAAGCTAGTGGACACAGCCTTAAACGAAACTTGCCGGATCATTACTGGTTGCCTGAAACCGACGCCGGTTAAGTTGCTGTTTCCATTAGCTGGCATAGCGCCTCCAGATGTCCGCAGAGCAGTTGCAAGCTCCCTTGATAGGCGTAAAATGGACGACGACACTCGGCACCCACTGAGTGGCTATAAACCAGTGCCACAACGCTGAAAAGCCGAAAAAGTTTTATAAAGTGCGTCGAACCACTGGCCAACGACCCGCCACAAGCAAAATGCAACCTCTGGCGCCGCGGAGTCTCCCTTCCTAGCCCCTTTGTCATGCCATCTGAGAATCTCCCACCCGGACATCAGTTGTCGTGGCCGATCTGGAAGTCTTTAAATAGACTTCGGACTCAGATCGGCCGGAGTAAAGATAACATGTCTAGGTGGGGATTTTCCGATAATACTGACATAAACTGTGTGTGCGGAGAAGTACAGACGATGGCCCACCTGACATCATGTCCTGCGTGCCCTGCCACCTGCACGCAGCAAGATTTGATGAACGCCACACAATCCGCCGTCCAAGTGGCCACATTCTGGGCTACAACATTATAAAATTCGACTTGCCATCGACTCGCTAAGAAGAAGAATGCTCAAGTTCTAACGGGATGATCAAAAGAAGTTGTAATTACAGTTAGCTAGCACTACACTCACTCATACCTACACTGCATGCGAACGTGGCAAGTACAAAGGTAGGAGCTAGCGAGCACGGGCGACAAAAGTCACGGTGACAGTATACTAAATGATGGAAGCTGCCTGATATTACGATTGGCCTAGGACATGTTATAACACTGTGTATAGTTTCATCGAAGTTGACCCAATAAACGAAAAAGTTTGCTGCCATCTCGGATATTGATATTTTAAACATAATTGGTACTGTTGTTTCTCTCGTTTCTAAACATAGTACCCTAAACCATGGTTCATGACTTACGAACAATAATTTTATCGCCATCTTTTTTTTTATGTTTCTTGTTCAAATACCGAGATTTGCCCTTAAAAACAATATTTTCTGCAGATTTTGTGCTTTACGCCGTTTTATCCATTGCTTTGTTGGTATCTTGCTAAAATAGATGTTCTAAGCCCCTGCATTTACTGGCAAATAAGTGAAAAAATGTCACATATAATGTGCATACGCAAAATCTAATGATATATGGATACCTATATAAATTTTGTTATAAAAATAATAAACACCCGAATTTTCACCCAGTGGGTGGGAATAAATGGGTGTTTATCGGGTAAAAACCCAGCGGTAGGTTGAAACCCGGTGGTTTGCCCATCTCTAGACAGAATGCCCTTCAGGTAGAAACCGCACCCGCCGCCGGCGCGGGTACGCGGATCTAATCGTACAATTAATTCAGTAAGGCCCGATAGGGGTCATTCTTCTCCGATGCGTTTTTCGCCCAAACCTGGCAACGGTCTAGGCCGAGGTCCTTGCCCGTCTGAGGGCGCCCCCAGATACGTTAGCATAAATTTCTAAACGGTACGAGCCTTCCTCTCCCCAGCAAGTCCGCGCCCGCTATATTACCACTTTGGTAGAAATAGCGATTAGTCCGTCAAAAAAAAAAAGAAACTATCAAACCACTTTGTAGAAGACGGAAGAAGGGTGCGCCCAAGGCAGCAAGCAACAGTTGCATGCAGCCATTTCGACTGCTATCGCTGAAAAGTTGCAAGCTCCAAATAGACGCAGTGGCTGACATAATAAATAATGTAAACGCCTAGATGCAATGTTCGTTCATAGCAATAGAATTTTTACATGAAAATTTACTTTTACACCAGAACAGATTTTAATAAGTTTTTCCACTCGATTTTGTATTGAGAACTGAAAGGCTCTGTGGTACCACAGAGCCTATGCTTTTGCTAACTGGATTTTTAGGGTTTCGTCATACGTCGCACGAGTATTTTAGAATAGAATAGAATATACTAGTAGTTTAGTTATAGAATAGTTAGTGTTTAATAATATAAAGTACTACTTCTACTTAACTGAAAACTTCCGTGATAAGGGTGGTATCTCTGAAATTTTTAAATAGAGAAATCTGAAACACATCAACAAATCATATACGTCCCCACCGAAAACAAAGTATTATCTAATTACCATACCAAGGTACCCTACTTAATTAGGTTAACTTATTTAGGTAAGTACCTAATTTAACATATTTCATACGTTATTTTATTTATTTAATTTATTACCTAAACACCCAAGATTACGTTTTAAACTGTAACTATAGGTACCTCTACCAATTTTTCTTTATAGTTAGGGGGAATGATTTAAAAAATATTCCTAATGACACACACACCTAGTTGTGCATTTACAACGTGTAGCAAAATCACTCAGGTAGTAGGTCAGGCCATTGTAACTCCCCGACCCTAATGTAAATTAAAACTATGTAGAACAACGTGTGTCTGTTGTAAGACATAGAGAAAGTTATAATAAAAGATTCGAGACGAATTAAGAGAATTTTTGTTTTTTTTTAATACGTTCTTGTAATGAATTTTTATTATTTTAATACGTTCGTGTAATGAATGTTTTTAATTTTATTACGTTCTTGTAATGAATGTTTTTAATTTTAATACGTTCTTGTATTGGACATTTTTGATATTTCTAAAATTAATAACTCAGAAACTAAAAGAGATAATGCAAAACTAAATGCATACTTGGGGTGCATAGACTGAGATACGTTCGCATTGTGAGTTTCAGAAATACCGAACAAGTTTAGGAAAAGGGCCTGTTGACCTAGCGCGTACCGTCGTTGCGTGTCGCCAATATACATGGTGGGAGGCAGTCGGCCGTCTAGGAATAGATGGCTGGCGGAACGTTAAGTTCAAGAAAATTGACATTATTGTAAAAGTGCAAAAATAGACTAATATAAGTCTATACTTGGAAAACCAAGTGAAATAATTGCCGAACCTAAAGTCGCAGGCGCTGCACAGCCTCTCACTGCCTTTCGACGGGATTTCGGTCCCTGAAGACTGGCGTGCTGCCTGTTTGATATGGGAACGGTTAATTATGCCTCTATGGATGACATATCCCATCCGAGATGGTCAAAAATGAAAATCAAGGGAATCATAGGCTTGACGCACCTAGATGACCTAATGAAAGCGGACACGGCCGCTGGATCAAACTGATCATATAATGCACTATATTTGACCATCTCATAGAGAGCCCTTATCTGACGCATGAAGACGAGGTATAACTATCGCTGCTATGATATTGTTGGCACTGCATGTCTAGCTCTGAACCGCTGGAGTATGGGTCGCATCCTAGGCGTGATAAGTACACTAAGTTTACCCCCGATAGTGGAGTTAACAATATCTTAGTGGCTACCTTCAAGACGCAAGTCTGTGGAGAGATTTCCGTATCTGACCTATGAAGATGTGGAGTAACCATCCGGCTGCTATGAATGCCGCTACCACTGTATGTCTAGCTCTGAACCGCTGATTGACCGAAGACGCATACAGCGACTTGAATACATAGCCGCGGATGGGGACTTGTCCACATTCGTGTGCGGTGGACCTCAGACTGATTAGTGTCGATGATAGTCTTTCAAGTCTTAACCCCGATAATGGAGGTAGCGGAGGACATAGTGGCTTCCTTCAAGACATAAGTCTGTGAAGAGGCATACTGGAACGAGTTTATTAATTGAGAACGAGAAACTGGACGTGGACTGCTCTGGCTAATATCATCATGTATGATTTATTACTGAATCAACTGTGCGATGTAATATCGACACATATGGTTGCAAGGAGAGGAGGCTCATAGTCCAGCAGTGGACTGGACGAGCGATGATGAAGGCTGTAAAGCTATATTCAGAGCGATAGCTGAAATGAGTCTTTAGATTCATATGCGGTCTCAGGTACGGAGACGCGCGACGGAGATATGTATATATGGAGATATGAAGTTGGAGCAGATCTGCCCTGGCAGTACCGTTCAGATAGACGGAGATCCAGTATGCAGGAGCAATCCAGATATGAGACCCACAGTCAGTAGCAGCTGTGAGGTCATCCCTTCGAGCTTGCTCGTTGGAAGATGGTTTACCATCATAGGCGCTGGTTCACGTGTGGACTATCCTATAAACACACCCTTGAACGCAATACGTTGGACACTTCGGTGGAAGACGGGATTAGCCTCCCAAAAGGTTACCACAGCGGCTCAGCCGTATCGGGAACGCTACGGCTAGTATCGATTGGACGTAGTCCACTAGCTTCGGCTTACCACGAGAAGCTTATGCTTTCTACGATGGGACTTCGGTCTCCTTCCATGAAGCTTAGGCTTCCTACGATGGGACTTCGGTCTCCTTCCATCGCTTAAGGCGCACCGGTCGGACCAGAGTCCGCTGTAGACAATCCTTCGGGGTTGTCTATTATTTTAACCTTTTTCCTACACCTCTGTGGTGAGGGGAGGACAGGAACATTCTGAAGGGCAGAGTGGGAAGTGACTCACAGAGAGCGCGTTGGTGGAGCGTTTATTCTCACTCGTCACGTACCCTCAGATACTTTGATGGCTGGTTTGCTGTATTGTGTGTACGTCTCGGGTCTTTGCTTCTAGTCTGCTGCCTTGCTTGGGTTCTAAGGTCCTAGTAATCGTCCAGCTGAGGGAGCTAGAACTAGTCCCCTCGTCAATGCTGAATATTACTAGATCCCTTGTCGGACTGTATATTTATTATTATTATTATTTATTAAAGAAAATTTACAGCATGACAGTCTGTTATAACTAAGGCACTGTAAACTTAAGACTAGAAAGTAAAAAATAAAAAATGTAAATGACAATGTAAATAAAATAAAAATAAAACTCTTATAAACCCTCAGCATGACATAAACAAAATTTGCTGAGCACCAATATAGAGTCAGCAAAAATGTCGACATGCGGTGACATAGACAAGAGCGTGTTAAGTTGGCTGAGCGCAAGCACGAGCGGGGAGTGGCAGTGGTGGTTAGTGCGCAGAGAGGGCACCGCAAGTAGCCGATGGCTGCGCGCCCGCAGGTAGTTGTCAGGGACAAACAAGCGACACACACGAGAAACCAGTTCAGGACATGCAAGATCTCCACGAAGCAGCCTACATACAGTAATAAGTGAAACATAAGTACGTCTTATATATTGGAAGACACAGAGGGGTTATGCAACCGTATTTATCAATACAGTTGGCATAGCTTAAGGAAAAGGGTGACCCGGTGCGTAGAGCTAGGATGGTCGTCTCCAGGAAGTATCATTAGAGAAACTTGGTTATTGATCATTCTGTTGAGGAAATGCCACTCAACGAAAGTTCCTCTAAGAACTAGAAGTTTGTAACTGCACACTTGATCTCTATAATAATTAAAATTGGCCAATGATCATCTAGTAGCGGAATCGTACTACTTTGTGTGAGTAACCCAAGCTCTTTTAGAAGATTACAGTGAGCTCGTTTTTCTTGGGCATTCTAACTACGAAATTAAACAAAGTGTCTCTGTACAACATCTATGTAATTCCTAGCTATCAATTCCTCCCTGCTCGATCATCAGGGAAGTTATAAAAAGTAGGAAATATCATTGAATGAACAATGTATTTCCTACTTAGCGTATCGCCCCAGGTTTTGGTCTTTTATCGACCTGAGCTTCCTTGGAAGCTCTAGCTCATTATGAGCTTCTAGTTCTCATAAGAACTTTCGTTGAGTCTCTCTTCCTCAACAGAATAGCCGTGCTCCAAGTCTCTCTAATGATACTGCTCGGAGACGGCCACTCTTGCCCTCGCCCTGGGCAACCTTCTCCTTAAGCTATGTCAACCGTATTGAAAAATACAGTTACATAATCTCTCTGTGTCTTCCTTACTACCATCCCACAAGAGATCCAGCAAGATCCAGCAAGATCCAGCCCTGACGAAGGAACTAGTTTTAGTTCCTTCAGCTAGTTGATTGCTAGACCCCAGATCCCGAGCAAGACAACAGCTCAGAAGCAAAGACCCGATACGCTCACACCTTTACAGCAAACCAACTGTTAAAGCATTTACGAGGCGAGCGAGAATAAACGCCCCGCCAACGCGCTCTCTGTGAGACACTGCCCATTCTGTCCTCCAGAACGCTCCTGACCTCCCCTCACCACAGAGGTGTAGGAAAAGGTTAAAAAAATAGACAATCCCGAAGGATTGTCTACAGCGGACTCTGGTCCGACCGGTGCGCCTTAAGCGTTGGTTGGAGACCAAAGTCTCTTCGTTGAAAGCATAAGCTTCTCGTGGTAAGCCGAAGCTAGTGGACTACGTCCAATCGATACTAGCCGTAGCGTTCCCGATACGGCTGAGCCGCTGTGGTAACCTTTTAGGAGGCTAATCCTGGTCTTCCACCGAAGTGTCCGACGTATTGCGTTCGATGGGAGTGAAGGGAATATAACCCCTTATATATACATTTAAATACTTATTTAAACATATTAAATAACTCCCAACTCTCTGCTCATCTCCTGCCGAACTGATCCACTGGTTCGAGTATGCTCCATGTTCCCTCCGCTGAGTGCAACAATATTTCTCTGAAGGGAACGGTGCTATATGCACCCGGTCCTTTTGGGGACACTACTCTTTTGGGCTTGCATAACTATCCCTTGTCTAGCGTGATCTAAGCCACAGCAGCATGTGGTCATAGATTCATTCACCAAAGCCCATTTAGCAGATGCATTTACAATCATATGCACTGATATCGCTTTACGATATTCGGGTCTTATTCTGCTTTGTGATTATACATTAATTAGAGCATAACTCGAGCAGCTTCACGTCCAGAGCAGAAAACTTCACAGAAAGTCGCTCCGCAGACTTGCGTCTCAGAGGAGTAATTAGCCTTCGCCGATGCCACTACCGGGGGTAATACTTGAAAGACCTTCATCGATACTAAGCATCTTGAGGTCCACAGCGCACAGATGTGGACAAGTCCCATCGGCGAAGATGTATTCAAGTTGCTATACCGGCCGACGGCTGCCTTCCCCATACATATATTGGAGAGTCGCATCGACGGTACGCGTAAGGTCAACACGGATTTTCCAACAAAGTTTCCCAATTTTGCTGAAACTCACAATATAGATGTAAGTCGGTCTCGGCATCACACATATGCTCTTAGTTTGGCGCTATCTCTTTTAGTTTTTGAGTTATTCGAAAAAGTTCAATACAAGAACGTATAACGGAAGTGAAAAATGTCCAAATACGGTTTTAAACCTTGTATTCGGAGTTCCCATGCACAGGGATAGCTATTGCTCGTTCGTTGGCATCGTCTGCTCTCAGCCACATATAAATAATTCGCTTTTTAGGAAACATAAAATTTTCGGCTCCGCGCCATGATTTTTATTTAGCCTTATTTCGATTTTTTCTATGCCATTCAACAGACACACGTTGTTAGACATAGTTTTATTTTACATTAGGGTTGTGGGGTTACATCCAGCCCCCAAAATTTGACGGAATTTATGAAGAAAAATTTTAAATAGCTAAAATTCCCTTCATCTAAAACTTCCAATCAACCTTTTCTATGCCATACAACAGACACACGTTGTTCTACATAGGTTTACCTTTTAACCCTTAGGTGCAATAAATTTCATTCAATAGGATTGTGTGTTTTACAACTTGAACTAACTATTATTTCCCTCACTCGAGGTACTGTAGTTCAATAACCATCTCTTTTCATCAATATTGATCCATCTATTATTTCCCTCACTCGAGGTACTGTGGAACAATAACCATCTCTTCTTACTGATCCCCTCATCAGTTTTCGAAGACTTACTTAAAAGTTCTTCGTTAATGTGCACAATGTGCATCATTCACTTGCTTGCAACTACTTCTCTTCCATTGCAACGACTCAAGTGTTAAGCCAATTAACCCTGCGAGTTTGTCGAACTCACTGAAAACATTTGTTTACCATCAACAAGACAAAAACGATTCCGCCCGGAATTAGATGAGTTCCACATTAAAATGACAAACCGCCACTAACCTTGTAGTTGACGCGCAATTCGCTAGAGCATCGAAAACGTAAACGATACAATCGTCAGTACGCTCGACACCCAGCTTTTAAACGACTTCTAAATTTAGCTTTTTGTGATATACATCCGAAGCCGTAGAGGCCCCTGAGACATCGCTAAATAAGTCGACATTGTTACAATAAATGTTGAAGACCGTTTCCGGTCTTCCTTCTCCCAATCTTCATCATCAAATATTTCGCTTTTCCATTGTTTATTATTATAGTACAATGACACTATTTATTTTCAGCTCAAAAAAATAGAGAACTATTTCTGTTTCCCCTTTGCAGGGTACTTATAGTTCTCTTTTTATGCCTTCGTGATTTTTCCCTACCTATACTAAATCTAACTCTTAAAATCCCTAAATGGAATAAAATTTATTTGACTACCTAACTACTGATACTATAACACTAATAATTCCTAAATGACATAAATTCTATTCCTTTTCCTAACAAACACAACTAACTACTAATAATACAAAACATTACAGTACCTAACTCTACGTCCCTATCCTAAATTCTAACCTATTAATTCTGATTTCCTACTCTTCCCTAAGTGGCCGCCTCCTTCCCCAACAAACACTTCGATTGTTTCACAATCTTCATTAGTCCAAGCTAATGACCTGGTGAGACGCGGACATAAGTCCCACCTTTGTCTTACTTAATATGCTACTCGAATTTAGTCTTATTTCAACTTGTACTAAATTCGATCTTCCACAATCGATTTGATTGTGCCACTCCCTGTCGCCAACGGCTATCCTTTTATTCAACAGTTTTTTTTTTTTTTTTCTTGTTTTCTTATTATAAACAATTTTTCTCTTAGATTAGACACTGATTTACCAACCTTGAGTTCAGTGTTTAATCTTTACAATTCACTTACCTACTAAGTACAAATTTGAATATGTTATACATATTCCATTGTTTCAATGTACTTGGGGGTTTTGTAACCCAAAACTCCCAAGTAAATTGATACAATAAAGACGTTGCATGTCGCCTTTCTTTATAATTCTGACATTTCAATTTAAATATTTATTAATCACAGGGATCGTGTATGTTAACCACGTTAACATTTAGCATAACACTACTCAGTGCACTTGTACTTATTCAAGTTTCTTATAGCACAATTTTAATTCTCAATAATCAGGCCTTAAAAAGTAAATATTTACAATCATTTGCAACAACAACTTTAAACATTCACAATAATCAATTTGATTTTCATTATTTCCAATTCACAATAATTAGTTTGATTTTCATCATTTCCAATTCACAATAATTAGTTAAGACAAATATTTTTATTTATAATATTTGGATAAATGTATAGCATTATACTTTCCTCGAATTCGACCCGATTCTAGATCCTCCAGAACATACACATTGTCGAAGGGGACGGAAGCAACCCGATAAGGTTCTTCGTATAACAAATCAAATTTGCTTATGTGTTTTTGCAACTTGTTAGAAATATTTAGCCGCCGAATTTTGACTAGGTCTCCAATATGATATTGCATCAACTTGTGGCTCCTATCGAACTTCTCTCTCCGATATTTGCTTTGCTTTTCCAAATTCATTCGAACTTCATTTCTTATCTCTCCCACATCTAAGGCTGAGTTTTGGGCTTGCAGATCTTCGTCAAATGAGAAGTTGATCGATCTTCCATACAAGATCTCACACGGCGTAAACCCAGTGCTATCGTGTCTAGTATTGTTATATAGTACTTCAATTTCAGGTAATCTAGTGGCCCAACTAGAATGCTTTTCATGACAGTATGTTCGAAACATCCGTCCCAGTTCTTTGTTCACCCTTTCAGTTGTGTTTGGCCGAGGATTTCTTATCGTGGTGTAGACGGTCTTTACACCTATTCCATTTAATGTTTCTTTCCAAAGTTTACAGTTAAATTGTCTTCCATTATCAGTCATGATTACTTTGGGTACAATTATCTCCGTAAACTGCAACATTTTGGTAATACAAGCTTTCGCCGTTGCTTTTCTTAGCGGAAACAGTTTCACAAATTTACTGAAGGAATCCTGGACAACCAGAATGTACTGAAAACCAAACACCCCTGAAGGTAGTGGTCCATACAAATCTGCCATTACCAAGTCCCCAATATTCTGTGTAACTATTGATTTACATGGTCCCACATATTTGAAATTGTTGCATTTTGCTAACTGACAAATATGACATCCTCTAACTTGCTTCTTAACTTGCCTTGCCAAATTGGGCCAAAAGAACCTGTCCTTAATGTACTTGATAACCTTATAGGCTCCCTGGTGACCCATTTCTAGATGCACTTGTTTGATCAACTCCTCTCTCATAATTTCCGGCAACACTATCACCTCTCTTTCTCCAAACTGGATATACAATTTACTTTCTTTTATAAAATATCTGGACTTTTTGCCTTGTTGTGTCAATTCGATCTTTTTGCCACAAAACTCATCTTCCTCTTGCATTCGATCTAGTTGCTTGATTTGTTCGTTCAAACCTCGATTAGGTTTTGTTCCCAGATAGGCTATCTCTGGGCATACAGCTTTTTCTTCCTGTATGAACTCACTACTAGGCAAATATCGAGAGAGCACATCTGCTGCTGTGTTCAATCGCCCCGCCACATGCTCAACAGTATAATCAAACTGTTCAAGGTATAATATCCATCTTGTTATACGGCTGTTATATAACTTCATATTCTGCACGAACAAGAGTGCTTTGTGGTCAGTTAGTACACAAAATTTCGCCCCTCTGAGATAAGTCTCGAACTTCTTGACTGTGCTAATAACTGCGAAGAACTCCTGTTCCGTGGTGGTCCAATTAAGTTCGGCTCCTCTTAAAGCTTTGCTGTTAAATCCCAGGATCCTTGGGCTTCCTTGGTCATCTTTCTGAAACAACACTCCAGCTAAACCTATTCCTGAACAATCCGTTTGGATATAATAAGGTTTGGAAAAGTCTGGATGATGTAACATTATTGTATTAATGAATCTCCTTTTCAGATCTTCAAATGCTTGATGTTCAACATCTCCCCATATCCAGCTGCGTCCCTTTTTTAATACCTCGCAGAGGGGCATTATACTTCGATTATAATCCGGAATAAACCGTCTATAGAAGTTGCATAAGCCAAGGAACGCCCGAACTTGTTTTACCTTCTTTGGAATTGGAAATTCGCGTATCGCACGTATCTTGTCAGGATCAGTCCTTATCCCATCGGTTGAAATAATGAACCCCAACATCTTTACCTCCTTACAAATGAATTCACATTTCCGTAAATTACAAGTAAGTCCAGCTTTCAACAACTTCTGTAGGACTGTTTCAACGTGCTCAAGATGTGTATCTAAAGTCCCTGTCGTTATAACAGCTAAGTCATCAAGATAATTGACACAAAACTCTCTAACTTCAGGACCCAGTATCACATCCATGGCTCGAGAGAAACTTCCAACTGACGTTCTTAAGCCCATCGGTAAAACATTGTATACATAGCTTTTCCCATTAAATGTAAAGCCAGTATATTGCTTCCCTTGTTCGTTTATTGGTATCTGAAAATACGCATTGTTCAAATCAATGGTAGTAATAAACTTCGCTCCGTGAAACGAGTTCAACACATCCAATTGCATTGGTGGTTTTTCTGTTTCGGGTACCATGTACTGGTTTATCCCTCTCGCATCTAATAAAACGCGCACTGAACCATCCTTTTTCAGTGTAAACGTCAACGGACTAGAGTATGGCGTTGATCGTCTTGAGATTATCCCCATTTCTTCCATCTCATTTAACTTCTCTTCCAATTTCGCTTTGTAAGCGTATGGTATAGGATACGATTGCTTAACAATCGGTGTCCCATGTTGCATAACAATCTTATGTTCATAACAATTTGCTCGACCCAACTTTGCCGAAAAAAGCGTGTTAAACTTGTCCAGCAAAGCTGTCAATTTCTCCATCCCCTCCGACCCTATGTCTGCTCCAGTTTTGATCTCAGTTCGGTCCAAATTCGCGCTTTCAAAACAATCACCTTTAATCGAATTAGAATTTAATGAATTTAGCTTTTTCGTTTCTAGACTCTCTTTATAATGTGCAAACGGTACAAATACTGGCTCCACGCCACGTCTGACATACATTCCAACGGCTTTATCTAATAAGATTCGGATTTGATATTGGCACATAAAATCAAAACCCAGAATCATGGGTCTTGTAAGACCTGGCACCACTAAAAAGGGTATTTCCATGTCAAACCCCTTCGTCAGTTCAACTTTAAAATGAACCTGTATAGTTATTTTTGACGATCTTTGACCGACAGCCCCCTTTACTTGGAACCCTTTGACTGGTACCACGGGGACTTTCTCATTTTTCGATTTTAATTCCACATATAAGTCCTCTGAGATGCATGTAATCTCTGACCCCGTATCTAACAAAGCCATGATTCTAAGTCCTTCACAGATCACAATTATATCAGGCCGCAGCCCTTCCATAAGTTCTTTATTTCTTTGGTCATCATTAAAGACCGTACTGGTCATTGTTGTGGCATGTGCTTCCACGACCTTTTCCATTGATAGCAAATCAAATCGGGCTGTAATCAGCTCTGATATAATTTCATCTTCGCCAGTATGATATCCGATTCCGGCCCTCCCTCTCTGGCCTCGTGCTATGATCGGTTTTAAGATTCCTTTAAAGGTTTTTCCTAAAGGTTGGCCTGTCTTCCAACCTTGTTTTGACATGATTTTATAACCGACCGAAGTCGAGTCCAAATCGGTCAGCCCCCCGTCTCTGATAACATTGACTACCTGCCCGGGGGTTGGACAAATAGTACTTTCTAGTTTAAACTGGGCTTCTCCTTCGGAGTCTCCACCTCCACGACTGCTGCTGAACTGGTCGCGACGAATGGTTTCGTTGCTTGCACTCCGCCTCGGTCGCGTGGCGCCCCTCCTCTCGGTCGAACCCAGTTCTCGAATCTCCTCTTGTATTGTTTAGGGTCCTGTCTCCCTCCCGGATGGGAGTTCATCGACTGACTCACTATTTTGGCTGATTCCCCTTCTGACTGATTGATCATATCCATGTTCCTTAGAAATTCTGACGCTGCCAGTATAGAGTCCTCTCTGGACAGCGCCCATAGTTGTTGCACTTCTTTGGGATAGTGGCGCATTATGTCAGCCACCAACTGTCTTTCGGGGATTGTAAACGTCAATAAGTTTACCTGGCCTGCTAAGCCTAGGAAATGACTTAACATCGTGGGATATTTCCCTCTATCCCACTTATTGGAGACTATGTCTCTACGGACTCTGTTCTGTTCCACTTCACTCCAATATGTGTCCAAAAAATCTGATTTAAAATCATCAAAAGAATGCCAACGACTCATGTATATACGCGACCAATCCCTCGCTTGGTCCATCAGACATTCCTGAACTATATCTAGTTCTCTTCCTTGGGCAGGAATCTTCCGCAAATAAGCGGTCAGATCTTCTAGGAATGTAACCGGGTGCACTATTTTCCCGTACTTGTCTTTGTTACCAATTCCTGAGAACTTTGGTTTCTCAGAATTGAGATTGGTAATGCTATAGACAATTTTCTTTTCTTCCTTCTTGTTTCCTAATGGAGATAGGGTGCCACTACTGGCCTCACCCCCCGTTCCTTTCTGAACTTCCACCTCAAGCGCCTTGTGCGCTGTCGCTGTTCGCGACATTTCCTTCTCTAACTCCTCTATCTTATCTGTGAGAGTTCTAGTTGTCTTTGTCATGAGTTTGTACAAGAGCATAAACTCCCTACTGTTAGAGCCAACGTCCTCCGTTGGCTCAACCACCATTCTCTCCTTTCTCTTTTGTTTATTGGCCTTTTTGGCCTTCTTGCGAGGAGGTTCTTGCATTCTCTCTTCTTCCCTCTCCTCGCGGCACTCCTCATAATCGGATCTACTGCCCATTGTCATGCACCAAATCCTATTCACTTAATTGTTCTTTTAACACTTTTTTGACTTTGTCAATATTGTTTATATGCACTGTTTAATTATTCTTTATTTCTGTTGCAGCCAAGACTCTGTAACAAAAGAAACGCACATAAGTATTTTTCTACTACAATCCAATTTGTTCTACAAATCTCTACGGGTATTTTCAACAACCACACTGTAATCTTCTTTCCATTTCACTAGCAACAAATTGTGGCTTAAGGCCACTGTTCTTGTTACGGTCCTGAAATCCTGGTCACGGCACCAAATTGTAACTGCACACTTGATCTCTATAATAATTAAAATTGGCCAATGATCATCTAGTAGCGGAATCGTACTACTTTGTGTGAGTAACCCAAGCTCTTTTAGAAGATTACAGTGAGCTCGTTTTTCTTGGGCATTCTAACTACGAAATTAAACAAAGTGTCTCTGTACAACATCTATGTAATTCCTAGCTATCAATTCCTCCCTGCTCGATCATCAGGGAAGTTATAAAAAGTAGGAAATATCATTGAATGAACAATGTATTTCCTACTTAGCGTATCGCCCCAGGTTTTGGTCTTTTATCGACCTGAGCTTCCTTGGAAGCTCTAGCTCATTATGAGAACAGAAGAACATAAGAACTTTCGTTGAGTCTCTCTTCCTCAACAGAATAGCCGTGCTCCAAGTCTCTCTAATGATACTGCTCGGAGACGGCCACTCTTGCCCTCGCCCTGGGCAACCTTCTCCTTAAGCTATGTCAACCGTATTGAAAAATACAGTTACATAATCTCTCTGTGTCTTCCTTACTACCATCCCACAAGAGATCCAGCAAGATCCAGCAAGATCCAGCCCTGACGAAGGAACTAGTTTTAGTTCCTTCAGCTAGTTGATTGCTAGACCCCAGATCCCGAGCAAGACAACAGCTCAGAAGCAAAGACCCGATACGCTCACACCTTTACAGCAAACCAACTGTTAAAGCATTTACGAGGCGAGCGAGAATAAACGCCCCGCCAACGCGCTCTCTGTGAGACACTGCCCATTCTGTCCTCCAGAACGCTCCTGACCTCCCCTCACCACAGAGGTGTAGGAAAAGGTTAAAAAAATAGACAATCCCGAAGGATTGTCTACAGCGGACTCTGGTCCGACCGGTGCGCCTTAAGCGTTGGTTGGAGACCAAAGTCTCTTCGTTGAAAGCATAAGCTTCTCGTGGTAAGCCGAAGCTAGTGGACTACGTCCAATCGATACTAGCCGTAGCGTTCCCGATACGGCTGAGCCGCTGTGGTAACCTTTTAGGAGGCTAATCCTGGTCTTCCACCGAAGTGTCCGACGTATTGCGTTCGATGGGAGTGAAGGGAATATAACCCCTTATATATACATTTAAATACTTATTTAAACATATTAAATAACTCCCAACTCTCTGCTCATCTCCTGCCGAACTGATCCACTGGTTCGAGTATGCTCCATGTTCCCTCCGCTGAGTGCAACAATATTTCTCTGAAGGGAACGGTGCTATATGCACCCGGTCCTTTTGGGGACACTACTCTTTTGGGCTTGCATAACTATCCCTTGTCTAGCGTGATCTAAGCCACAGCAGCATGTGGTCATAGATTCATTCACCAAAGCCCATTTAGCAGATGCATTTACAATCATATGCACTGATATCGCTTTACGATATTCGGGTCTTATTCTGCTTTGTGATTATACATTAATTAGAGCATAACTCGAGCAGCTTCACGTCCAGAGCAGAAAACTTCACAGAAAGTCGCTCCGCAGACTTGCGTCTCAGAGGAGTCATTAGCCTTCGCCGATGCCACTACCGGGGGTAATACTTGAAAGACCTTCATCGATACTAAGCATCTTGAGGTCCACAGCGCACAGATGTGGACAAGTCCCATCGGCGAAGATGTATTCAAGTTGCTATACGTGTCTCGATCAATCAGCGGTTCAGAGCTGGGCATGCAGTGTCAACATCAGCTAATGACGGGTATACCACATCTTCAAGCGTCAGACATGGTTTTGAGTGCCCATGTCCGGGGTAAAGGGTCGCGAATCCTCTTCCCTAGTCATGGCCCTCGTTAATAGTTAGAATACATTGCGGATGGGCCTTTGCCATTTCCTCTCCCCATTCTGCGTGCTTGGGCGACACGTGAGGTGGTTCTTATTAGGACAGCGGCATTGGAGACAACGCGGATTCGTGAGAGGTTCCAGATCCATAATGCGTTGCGGCCGATGGTCTACGTATGCTTGTCCTCTGTTAAGTAACTCTAGAGGTATAGGCTCCAGCCGGCATCTGTATCCGCTATCTAGCATCATCCACTCAGCCACCATAATATATTCTACCAGGATGTGCAGACCACACTGGTTAGTTTGGATTAGTCAATAAAGGTTTAAGGGTGGCCCCTTTGCCTCTCAGGATGCCGTCGTCTCAAGCTAGGCGGCGTAAGAGACGAACAGGGGAAGTTTTTAGCAGCGCCTGTAACTTTGGTTATAGCAAATATTTTCATATTTTCCAAACCTATATTGAACTTTTCAGTCAATATCCAAACTTTAACATATTATGATTTTTATCATTAATACTTGTCGCCTCCGACCATCACTGGCCGACGGCTGCCTTCCCCATACATATATTGGAGAGTCGCATCGACGGTACGCGTAAGGTCAACACGGATTTTCCAACAAAGTTTCCCAATTTTGCTGAAACTCACAATATAGATGTAAGTCGGTCTCGGCATCACACATATGCTCTTAGTTTGGCGCTATCTCTTTTAGTTTTTGAGTTATTCGAAAAAGTTCAATACAAGAACGTATAACGGAAGTGAAAAATGTCCAAATACGGTTTTAAACCTTGTATTCGGAGTTCCCATGCACAGGGATAGCTATTGCTCGTTCGTTGGCATCGTCTGCTCTCAGCCACATATAAATAATTCGCTTTTTAGGAAACATAAAATTTTCGGCTCCGCGCCATGATTTTTATTTAGCCTTATTTCGATTTTTTCTATGCCATTCAACAGACACACGTTGTTAGACATAGTTTTATTTTACATTAGGGTTGTGGGGTTACAAGTTCTATTCAGAACTACAGACGACACACCCGTCGCCGGCTCTAAGGACTCGCTGAGGCAGTCCTGGAGCCATCCTTTTATACCTTTTAAATTACATATATCATGTAATAATCCTTGTGATCCATTTCAGGAATCTGGGCTCTTATTGCAGAAGTAATAAACTTCGAAGTTCTTTTCAGAATACGAAGTTAGTATTGCTTAATAAAGTCGCTGGGATTTCCTGGTGATTTTATTCTTTCAGTCCACGAGCATGGGTAATCAGGAGTAGGCTGCTTGCCGGCTGGCAACTGATACTCCTGTGTTCGGGCGAGAGATAGGGACGAATCTGTATATAGGAATAACATAGAAGTAGAGTAGGCGACTCTATGTTTAATTCCGCAGTTAGAAAACATAATATAAAGACGATCACATTGTAAATTTCTAAAAGAGTTTGGGTTACTCTCACAACGTAGTAAGGATCTGCTACTAGATGATCAACGGCCAATTTTGATTATTATTTTAGAGATGAGATGTTCAGTTACACCATGAAACTGAAGAACTTTTGTTCCACAACTTTCTAAAATTCGCAAAAAAAATGTATGAAATAAAAAAAAAATTGCTAATTTTAAAAGTTTGTGGAACAAACTGAGTTGTTCAGTTTCATGGGCTGACCTACCCGAGAGGTTTTGCGTTATTTTTCTAACACGTTGTATAGTTGGTCCACGAAGAAAACAGGCTACTTACTACTGTGCTCTTCTGATAATAGTGCGACCAACGAACTTTGCCAACGAATGACCACCACCCATTGCCATGCAAGATAGGTACACTTCATTTACGTCGTCGCTCAGAAACGATTGTTTATATAATGCAGATAGTTGTGTTCTTGATTAAGTATACTGATTATTGCGAAAGTGTTAATATACAAATCGAATTATGTAAGTATTTTATTAAAGTTGATTTCTCAAAACGCAAGGACCTCCTTTAGAAACTTCCTTCCCCGTATTGAAAGAGCCTACCTTCTCCACGAAAGGAGTCGTTTTAAACATTTATGACTTATTTAAATCGGTATAGGTACTCGTACTTACTTACTTACTATCAAAAATTTTATTACTTCCACATCAAATATTTCATTGCACTATTTTGGGAAACAAGGATGGCTGACGGATTTCTCAAAAGAAAACCTGGATTTGCTACCGTGGCCGTTCATGCTGGACATGATCCCGATAAACTGAATTCAGCCGCTGTTGTTCAGCCCATTTGTACTTCCGCTACATTCAAGCAGCCTACACTAGAACCAGCAACTAATCCGGTTAGAATAAAACATAATTTTATTATTTTCATTCAGCTTACCCGCTGAACGTAGCTGATTTTTTCATAATATTCCTTAAAAACATGCTCTATGTTTTTTATACCTACATTTCGGATAAAAAGCAAAGTCCTGGAAAAAATAACACTCGTTCGTAACAAAAAGCTCAGAATTCATTTATCTTTTTAGTAATAATTTATAAGAAGTAAACCTCGAAAACCACTAAGAAAGTAAAGATTTTAAAATTGTATGCAAATTTTAGGGATTTGAATACGGAAGATGCGGTAATCCCTCCAGAAGCAATTTGGAAGAATGTTTAGCAGTTATAGAAGGAGGAAAACATGCTTTAACATTTGCTTCTGGCTTAGGAGCTATCACTACCCTGGTGTCACTTCTACGCAATGGAGACCATGTTATCTCAAGTGATGACATTTATGGTGGCACCAACCTACTTTTCCGGTATTATACCTGTTAATAAAATTGCGATATTTCCAGGTGGAACAAAATGTATTCTTTCTTATTATAATTATTGCGTTCTTTTTCTAGAGATGTCTTTGACAAAATGGCTATTGAGGTTTCTTTTATTGACATGACGAAAATCGAAAACTTGGAGAAATCAATCAGGCATAACACAAAGGTAAGTTAGGGATCCAGTGCTGAGCAGAAATAAGCAAGCCTAGTCTGGGCACCAAGATATAGCCACGATCAGCAGCAAGCAGCTCATGGGGGAAACAAAACACGGTGGATACGGCTCTTGGTTCATTGCGGGCGGACATATTCAATCCGACTTCTTTGGGAAAACGTGCAGAAAATGCCACACATAGTGAAAGACAAAAGATCGCAAGCGCATCACTCGCATCAGTCGAAAATTTAAAACAGTAAAGGCCACATTCTAGTATACTAGTAGTTTTGTAAAACGATTTGTCTAGCCAGCACTAAAGGCACTCTCATAATCAAAGTAAAGTGCCCATGTGCTGGCTACTGTACCTACCTAATTTGTTACAACGAACGAGCAACGCCGATTCCGGGTCAAAAGAATATTTCGGTCTTCATATCTATCTGTTTGTAAACAAATTGAAATCATTGGAATACCTATTTATATATTTAGGTAGTATAGCAGTCAGTCCGCCCGACAAATGATGAATTAGTCTGTGTTCAATTTTGTTTCTAAATTCGATTATATATTGATTGTTAATTAATTACAGATGATTTGGGTAGAAACACCATCTAATCCTTGTCTTAAAGTATTAGACATATCTGCTATTGCTAAGATTGCTAAAAGAAAAGGCAATGCCATAGTAGTCGTCGATAATACATTTCTAACTCCATATTTACAACGTCCTTTGGATTTTGGAGCCGATATTGTAATGTACTCTTTAACGAAGTACATGAATGGACATTCGGATGTTGTGATGGGAGCAACTGTTCTAAATGACGACGTATTGGAGAAGAGGCTACGGTCTCTACAAATCTGTAAGAATCGTTTTTATCTTTGACTCACGTAGTGTATTGCATTTTTTTTTGTTTATTTTGTACTTTCATAACTACCTTACAAATGTTTTTATTTTACAGCCTTAGGAGTAGTGCCTTCTCCATTTGATTGCTATCTGGTCGTCCGGAGTCTAAAAACTCTATCATTACGTATGGAATGCCACAAAAAATCTTGTCTAGTCATAGCAAAGTGGCTAGAAAATCATTCAAAGGTGACAGAGGTGCTACATCCAGGTATAAAAATGTAGAACAGAGAAAATAATAAAATAATAAAGGACACAACATTTCCGGTGGTTTCTTGTGTCGAGGAAATACCATAGAACATACGCAGCCTCAGTACCTAGACAAATAAATTAAACCCGTCAACAGGCGGTTTTAAAAATTAATCGGTAAAATGTCTACCAGGACGGGGTCGCGCGATCTCAAGTCCTCCTATGCAGAAGGCGAATACAATATCGGGATACTCGTGTAGCTTGTAAAAAAAGCACTCTGAGCATATTATTATATAAGGTATCCAGACCTTTGCGAGAGTGCTATAGTTAACCTGCCCATATGTGGCTTCATGGCCCACAAAAGCAACCAATGTTATTTTTTTCCATGCTTAACGTTTGTTTTAGGATTGCCATCACACCCACAACATGAAGTCGCGAAAAAACAATCGAGTGGACATTCTGGAATCTTTAGTTTCAGGCATTGTGGAGGTTTGAATGAGACTCGCAAACTTTCCAGCTCTTTTAAACTTTTCATTTTATCTGGAAGTTTGGGAGATTGTAGGAGCTTAGTGGAAGTGCCGTAAGTAGATATAGCTATACCTACATGCTAATTACTAGATGTCCACCAGCTTTTTCGTAAATAACTAACCCAACCAATTCTAACCCAACCAAGATATTATTAGTAAATTTTTTTTTTAGGTTTTCCATGAGTCATAGATCAGTACCAGCTGAGCAGAAGGCGGAACTTGGCATAACAGAGTCCTTAATCAGAATTTCCATTGGACTGGAAGATGTTGAGGATCTCATCGCTGATTTAGATCAAGCTTTTAAAACCACTTTTGAGTAATATTATAAGTAACGTAACATGAACCAGTTGACTGAACGAAGACGCCAAAGAGATTTAACATAAATTTATGTTTAGTTTGCACGTCGAATTAGTTAATTAAATTATTTAGTTTTTGGTTTTTATTTTATTCAAGTTATTCTTATTATTAAACTGAAGTCGCTATTTCAAAATGGTCTCTTTGCAAAGTTTATACGATTAAGTTACTTTATGTAGAATTAAACAAGACTTCTGCAGTCAATGAACTGGCTAGACAACGAATTGCTCCTGACTGGCTTCAATTGATCAATTAATAAATGCAGTCATTCATTTGTATTGGTAGATAACTTGTTGTGGTACGATACGATGACGTAGTTCTGCTGGAAGATATTTCTTTAGAAATAAGTAGGCCTGTTGTGTCGTTTTTCTTTGTGTTATTGTCATTTCCGTGTTTAATGTGTACAATAAATGGTTAAATAAATAAAATGACCTACCTTCTGTATTGTTTTTGTGTACTGCGAATAAATTTCTTTACGAGCCTGTCTGAACACATTTTTGCGAACTGTATATACCGTAACGAAAAATCATCGTAGTAACCACACATTGAAAGAAGACCGTTAAGGCGGCTTTGAATAGAGGGAACAGAGGAGTCTAATATCGAAGGCGGCAAAGTCCACTCCAGTCCAGTTTGACTTTGCCGCCTTTATTTATTTGAATAAAGTATATACCTATACACTGACTTTAATGGCACTATGAATAAAAAGAAACAATTTGCATAAACTCTATTTTTAAATGCTTTTTAGGGTTCCGTACCTCAAAATGATAAAGGACGTTATCCGCCTGTCTGTTAGTCAAGACCCTTTTTATCAGGAACGCGTGCGTGGTGGTATCTATCTAGGTATATCAAAATGGTTCCCTAGATAGAGCCCTACAAAATTCTATTTTTTGAGTCTACGTAATCAAAAGTTGAAGGCAGAGCCCGTTTCAAGTCCGCGCCCGTTATATTACCACTTTGGCAGAAATAGGTCCGTTAAAAAAAATTAAGGCATGGCACCGGTATGTTTTCATACATATTTCAATACTCACAAAACTTTTATATTTTCCCGTTGACCTAGAATCGTGAAATTTGGCAAGAAGCAAGCTCTTATAGCACAAGTAAAGGAAAAGAACTTAAAGTTGGGAATTTGTGCTTATTTACAATATATTTCAACCCAATAGTACAAAATATTGCTAGAGATGGCGTCACGTGGCAAATAAAATTAGAATGAAAAAGTCCCTCAATGGGAATAAAGGAGCAAATTAATATTTTTTTAATAAACTCGCAAAGGTATCCTACGTAAACCTTAGTGCGCGAGATAGACTCGCACTGAGTCAGTTTTTTCTTTCGAGTTTAAAATATAGGTAGTTCGTGAACGTGAAGAAATCCTGGTTACCAATTATCAACCTGGTTTTTTTTAAATACCTTTGCCGTGAGTTCCGCGAGTTGCGTTTTCCTTAACCAATGCACAAACAGGTTACTTAGTTTAGTAATTTAAAAGTCTAGTCTAGAGCTGCGACACATATCGTCACTCAACCGATTAACTAACCACAAAGTGAATTTAAGGAACCTATACATACTATTTAAAATAAATACCTGACCTGATCAGGCGCATTTCACGTGAAGTGGACCGTAAAAATTAAAAGGTTCTAAACTGTTTCTTGGAGGATTACAATTCCGCGGAGTTATCTTCTGTTTCATAATAAAATATTATTGTTATTTGGTTAGATGAAATAAAAATAACTTCTAACAAGTTTAAAGTTATGGGTGATTTGCATGTATGGATTTTCGTCGTGCGGCTGGTAGCTACCCCATTTACATTTGACGGAAATCGTAAGGAGAATGATACCGCTCACCTGTGCTGTCCAGTCGATTTACCTCCTACGATCGATTTTCACCTTGCGATCTGACTGTGCGGCGGAAATCGATCCATATAAATTTCCCATTACGATAATTTATTGAATATCAAAATACTACCTGAAAATTTCAGGTCATTTTACACAAATGTTTCGTTTTTGTTCAATTTAACTCATAAGTGCATGATTTTTTTTTTATAATACTTGGTAATTAAGCTTGTTTTTGGTCCAGAAAAATGGGAAAAGTAAAAAAAAATTGTTTTTTCGGTAAATTTTTAAAAATAGGTACGGTAAGTAAACCATACAGACCATACAGTGATTGCCCACACAAATAATAAAAAAATATTTTATTTATTTTCGGATTTTTTCTTTTATATCTTCTATTTTCTTTTTTAAATAAAAAATATTTAGTTCCCTATTCAATACAGTTATTTGGTATCAATAGGACATTTTGTATGTTTTTTTTATTGTTTATATTTGGAATAGGGATGAAACGATATCGATACGATATATCGGTATCGCCGATTATAATACAACCCATATCAAACAGCTCGAAAAGCGCGCCAAGCGACGAGGCACATCATCATCATCATTTCAGCCTGTTAAAGTCCACTGCTGAACACAGGCCTCCCCAATCGCACTCCAGCGCGACCGGTCCATAGCCACCTGCATCCAACGAGACCCAGCGATCCTCACCAGGTCGTCGGTCCATCTCGTTGGTGGCCGTCCTACACTGCGCTTGCCAGTACGTGGTCTCCATTCAAGGACTTTCTTGCCCCATCGGCCATCCGCTCTTCGCGCTATGTGGCCTGCCCATTGCCACTTCAGCTTGCATATCCTACGGGCTATGTCAGCAACTTTGGTTCTTCTACGGATCTCCTCATTTCTGACTCGATCTCGTAGAGAAATACCAAGCATAGCCATGACGACGCACGCGACCAAATATTCCAATTAAACAAGATCCAAAGAACTATTGGCGCAATGAGAATAATTATATATCCAAATGTAATAATGCTTGCGCAAAAATACTTATCTTATCAACTGAGCTCAGTTGCCTCAGAACTACTACTACTGCACTTGTTAAAATATCTGACATTCGTTTGGGGATGAATAAACAGCAGCTCACAGTCTTAACTTTGCTGGATTTCAGCAATGCATTCAATACAGTTGATCATGACATCCTACTTGGGTTGCTGAATTCTCTGAACATATCTCCGATGGCGAATGGTTGGTTTCGTAGTTACCTGGGTGGACGTCGCCAGCGAATACGTTTAGAAGATTCGTTTTCGGACTGGTGCTTTGCTTCTGCTGGCGTTCTTCAGGGTGGCGTGTTGTCTCCTCTCCGCTTCGCAATGTTTATCAATTCTATCTCCCACACACTTACTTCTTCATACCACTTATATGTAGACGACCTTCAGTTTTATTTCCAAGCCAGTATAGGTGATCTTGGTACTGCTATTGCACGAACCAATGACGATCTGACTCGTATTTCTAGTTGGAGTCAATCTTTTGGTCTCAAAGTTAAACCATCAAAAACTCAAGTCATTATCATTGGCAGTCCCTGGTTTGTCTCCAGGGTCGACCTTGAACTTGTTCCGCCTATTACATTTGATGGTACTGTAATTCCATATAGCACCTGGATGTTTTTTCGACCAGACCTTCTCCTGGAGACCTCAAGTTGCTAAAGTCGGATGATCGCATTTCCACTTTTAGAGCCAAGTTGAGGTGGCTGTCGATTCGTCAAAGGCGTGATCTTCATATCCTCTCTCTTCTTTATTCCATCCTGTTCAATCCTTCGTTTCCATTTTACTTGAAGGAAAAATTTGATTTTCATTCTTCCACCTTGTCCCGTCCTCTTCGTTCTTCGTTTGGATTATCCCTCAATATGCCACCCTACTCCTACTCTTCTAAATTCTATTCTCAGTCTTTTACTTGTCGTGCAATAAGACTTTGGAATGCACTCCCTGAGGAGATTCGACGCGCCCCTTCGCTTAATTCTTTCAAACTCCAGGTAAAATCACACTTTCTTTCTTGGCGTTTCCCTATTTAAGTTGCATTTTAAAGCTCTACTTTCCTGGTTTTGCTTTGCTTTTTGGTTGGAATATAATTATAATGTATATATTTATTTATTTGTATAATTTATGTATCTATTGCCATATTTTTTTATTTTTTATTTAGTAGGTAGTATGAACTAGTATGAGCACCTTCCCGTGACTAATATAAAAATTCCCACATTGATGGGTTGCCTGGAAGAAATTGCTCAAAGCAATAAGGCCGCCTATTGCCTAGCGCCTTTATCATGTGTCATTATGTTGTAATTGTTTTTGTGTACAATGAAGAGTTAGTATTGTAACGTCTTTTCTCGACCGCAGGTTTTATACAAACTGATTTGCATAACAGATTATCAGCAAAAAATCTGGAAAAACTCTTAAACAAAATATTGCCAAAAGTTAACTTTAATTACTGACTTTATTTATGTGACTTACTTTTAATTACTTTTTGATAAATGATAACTTAGATGATAAAAACGTCTGGTCAACTGTTGTTCCATGTCAGCGGAGTAGATTGTAATTATGATGTATGTATGTATGATTCTTTATATATTTAAAAGTACAAAAGATACGATTCATGTGGAGTTTCTTCTGGCCGTTCTTCTTCACAGCGAGCGTACACTGGTAGTGAACGTGCCATCTATGATAGCTTTGATGTCAAAAATGATTTGTAAAAATCTTAATTCGAATAAAATATTTTTGATTTGATTGACTGATTACTTAATAATAATTTTATAACAAATAATTTCATTGGTATTTTATTTGTAAATTTTACTTATCACTTATTAAACTTCACAACTTTCATAAAGGTGACTTTCTATTCAATAGGTTTATTTATGCATAATAAATAATATACATACAAAATACAAACGTCTGAGGTACATACTCAAATTCATCATTTATTTGATTTGTAAACAAAATTTAATAAAAAACTGATAATATGAATAATAAAGTTTCATTTGTAGTAAAAACAACAATTAATTTATTATTTACCAAGTCATAGATATCGGTATCGTATCGGCAAAATGATATATCGTTACATCCCTAATTTGGAATTTGATTTCTGACTTCGTTTTGGCGGCACTCTACCTGCCGTAAAAATATTAAAAAGATATTTATATTTTATCACATTGTCTATGATAATATCGGCTTATTCCAAAAATCCCCTGCCTAAATCCCCTTAATCTTTTTTTATTAAACTAAAATACTGACATCTATAATTACGTATAATCGGTCTTTATTTCTCATAGTTAGTGATTATAATTAAAGATAAACATAAATTTAATAGTTTAAAAAACACGAGAATAACACGCTTTTAGAAATGCTCATGAGACCCTGGACATCACGTATGACTAAATACAAACTGTAATGGAATCTTGCAACTCAATTTTAAAGCACTTGCTGTCATTCGATTTTATTGAAATTCGGTACACTTATGTAACCGCGATGACAATGCAATATTATGGTACCATGGAGCTGGTCTGATGATGGAGCCGGAAGGTGGTCATAGGAACTCCTCAAATATGTGTATTTGAGGAGTTCCTATGACAATCTAGTCGTGTTTGGGCTCGTTGGATTTGTCTTAGCAAGATCTTTAGTTTCATGCTCTCAATTTGAAAATAGGTCGGCAGTTTTATATAATAAGATAAATAAAGAATTAAATATTTACTCTAGACTACTTGGAGAGTGTAAAGCTATGCTTGTAAAATGGTTAAAGTTAAAAAAATACGACTATATAGAAAATTTGCTACACTGTATTAGATAGTAAAACACACACTCACTCACACACCCACACACACCACACACTTAACGCTTATAGCACCCACGCTCATACGCACACAAAGGCAAATTATACTGAAATATTTTGACTGTTATTATTAATTTCTTTTTTTTCTTTTGTTAAATTCTTAATATTAATAGTAGGTACGTACATACTGTGTTTGTTTATTTTTGTAACACATTTTTCTATTTGTAAGGAAGAGCGGAGCCTCCCAACACAGGCATATTTGCTTAAAGGGAGACTCCATCCCCTTCATAATAATGTATGAATTCAAAAGAAATAAACAATTTGTATTTGTATTTAGTCATACGTGATGTCCAGGGTCTCATGAGCATTTCTAAAAGCGTGTTATTCTCTGTTTTTTTAAACTATTAATTTATGTTTATCTTTAATTATAATCACTAACTATGAGAAATAAAGGTTACATACAGGTCGACCTAATAAAAGCGTGTTAAAAACTGCAATCCAAATGGAAAAGCCCTCTCATAATATTTACAGTAATATCACAAAAAACGGATTTTAATAGTAATTTTCTTACAACTAGGTTCTATAGGTTGAATTGTTAAAATATTATTGTACCTAGTTGTAAGAAGTTTTCCGAGATATTACTGTAAATATTATGAGAGGGCTTTTCCACTTGGATTGATAAAAAAAACTGTTTTTTATGTTTATTTATAATAAAGACTGATTATACGTAATTATAGTTGTCCATATTTTATTTTAATAAAAACAATTTACATAATTAGATTAAGGGGATTTATGGAAAAAAAATCCAAAGGAAAAAAAAACCAAAAATCCCCTTAAGGGGACGTAGGGGATTTTTGGAATAAGCTGATATTAGGATATCTTATGTATGTACATGTACCTGAGTCAAGACTATCGTAATATATGCTTAATCTACTCGATACTTTTACCATCGAACATCTGGCTACCTGAACCTACAAAACTGATCGATTTCAGTAATTTATCGCCATTACATAATTGAATAAAATGTTTTTAATTTTGTTCAACCAAATAAATACGTTAATTTTACATTATAAACATTTCGACATTACGCTTACGAGAATTTCGCTCTGAAGCATGGGCGCCGTTAGCGGAAGATGGCAGACGCAATCCGTGTCGTCACAATAGCTGCCGTAATCCCACTGACAATGATTCGGTACGCGGTTTTGGGCACTCAAAGTGATCGTATCGGAACGCGGCCATAGTCACATATTTAAGGGCATCACACACGGCAGCTATAATGTAAAGATGTACATTATAGCACGATACATCTCATTGCATCTTTCCATAGAAATCGTCAGGAGACCACACACGACACCTATAATGTATATGTTTACATCTTCGTATCTTAAGGTACTGAGCGATACGAAAATATACATTTACCTATATCTCGATACATCTTAATACATCTCGATACATTTCCGTATATCTCTCTTCGAAAAGGTGTTTTAAAAGTTTCTGTGATAGGGCGTTTTCATATTGCACGGTAAAATGGAAAATCAATAAAACAAAAGAAAATAGAATCAAAAAGTATCAATATAGAGTTGTTATACCTAACAAATCGGCCATTGGCCTAAAATATTGACGGCTCCGTAGCCTAGTTGGTAGTACGCCTGTCTTCGAAGCACAGGGTCGCGGGTTCGAATCCCGCCCAGGGCAAACATTCGCGTGATGAGCAACTTATGTTTGCCTTGCGTCTGGATGTTGTTTATCTATATAAGTATGTATTTATCTATTTATGTAATGTATATCAGATGTCTGATACCCATAGTACAAGCTCTGCTTAGTTTCGGATCAGATGGCCGTGTGTGAAAATGTCCCTACATATTTAAGAATAGAAAGAAAGAAGAATAAGAATAAATTTATTGAGTAAAATGTACAATAAAACTACTACAGACTAAATAAATACAAATAGGAAATAACATCACGAGCCTGAACTAGGAAAATTATTTATTATTTATTTATTTTATTATTTATTTCTATATTTTTTTAAGTTTATAAAGTAGCTGCAACTCATCCAACACCTAGTAAGCATTTGACCTAGCCAATTCATATTTTAAATAACTCGACAGGTAGGTACATTAAAAATAAGAACACCCTGTATAACACTTTAGCAGCTGGAAAGTGCGTCAATCGGGACGTATACCAATGGAATGAAGGGAAAGATACATTACATTACCTGTTGCGTGTGTGATACGTTAAGGTAATGTAAAGCTATACATCCCGGGATGTAATGTACCTACATTAATGTACATTATAGCTGCCGTGTGTGTGAACCCCTTTACATCAGCCCTGCGTTCCGAGACGCGCTGAAATCGATTAAATTACCCGTAATCGCGTTCCGAATCACTGTCAGCCATACATTTTTTTGCTTTTCTGATCGCTGACAGCGCTGAAAGTCTGATTCGGAATGCGCCCCAGAGCTGCATTCAGGTCGAGCGCAAACTATACATTATGAAAGATTATACCTACCTGGCTACCCAGGTACGAGACTCAGTCATAAATTATGACTGTAATCATAATGAGACCGTTACCCTATACGTCGTCATAAAGTACACGAAATGTCCCACTTTCTAGCTAGATAGGGTTCCTAACCTCTCCTGGAATTCCAGTGGCTCCCGAAAGAAATATTAAATAAACGAAATTCTCGCGAATTTTAAAATTTACGCGCTACCGTACTACCGAGGTGGCCACCTGTCTCGCTCTCGCGTATTTTGTTTGGGACGCTGCCAGTTATTCGGTACGCGATTCTCGAAACGCAGGGTATTATATGAAATATTTTTCAAGATCAGCTTTTTTGAAGTCTTTACTTTTAAATGATAAAAGAAAAAAGAAGTAGTTAAAAATTGCTGTTTTTTTTTCTCTCCCAAATTTTTACTAACGAGAGGTGGCAGGCTACCCTAGCTAGAGAGCAAGTTATCAAGCAAATCCTCATAACATAAGTTTGCCGATGATCAACCTGAAACGTGACGTAACGCTTCTTCTTCTTTGCGAGTCGATGATAAACATTTAAATTTTATTAGCCCAATAGGCAGCCACCCGGCGAGCGTTGTCGGTGGCCTCCCAAAGGTCCTATATCGTACAGGTGTCGGGACACGAGGGACAGGTCAAAGTGGGCCATTGTTTGTGGTGTGGCTCCACATGGACATTGGTCCCTTTCACTGTAACCCCAACGGCAGAGATGGTCCTTGCAGCGGCCAACCTGGGATCGTAACCAGTTAAGACATTTCCAAACTGACCACTGCAAGTCACCACCCGGATGGGAGGACTTCTTCTTGGGGGATAAAAGTCTCCAGTGCTGAGAACGCCCTCTTCCAGAGACTTGATTTGGCTAACGGGGGTTCGGCCTCAACTGCACTTAGGATGCTAGGAAACCCCTGTGGCTTTTAAGTCTCGGAAGAGCTGGGCGACGTAAGGCTCAATCGATGAGACAACCTGCCACGATCGACACAAATAATCGATAATAGTACATTACGATACAAGGATCGTAGGTGGCAAATTACAAACGAGGAGACTTTTGTAAGCCCGAGCCGCAGGCGAGGGTTTATAATGTCACGAGTTTGTTATAGAACCTAAGATCCGTGTGTTGTGCGAAGTTTTTCAATACATTTCAATACATATTTGCTCCATTGGGTTACAATCGGTCAGCGGTCCGGGCAGGGCCACTGGACAGCGATCCGGGCGGAGCGGGCAGGGAAAGGCTAGCCGGGCCGGGTTTATTTGCTCCGTTGTTATAGAACCTAAGATCCGTGTGTTGTACGAAGTTTTTCAATACACTTGTGAGAAAACTGATAATAAATAATTAAATACAATAGCTATGATATATACAGGTACAATTTGATCATGTAGAAGTTGTAAAAACTAACCTTTATTATATCACGCGCAGTTTGAGTATCCCACTATTCACATTTATCATTAAATATTAACACTTAATCTCTCATAAAACAACATTCAATGTAAAACAACTTGTCGCCAACCACAAACGATAGTATGCTTCTTTTTTATAAGCACAATTACGGAGAAAAAGCTCTGGCGAACATTCAGCCTCTACGAAATTGATTCTTAGTTAAATCGAGATAATTTTATTTTTATAATTTAAATATTACTGGCTGAAAATATTTTTGTTTCTATTTGTTGGTTTAAAAAATATAAAATACATTTCTTTGTATGAATCGATTTCAATATTTTTTATTGTTAAAATTATTCTGGCTGAATAATAATTTAGAAGACCGTAGGACTTAAAAAAAATATAATAAAATGGCACTAGTGCGGTAAAACGCATTTGCCGCACAGTTTACTGCCTTCGTAAGTTCAATTTTCGAGAAAATTACATGCCCGACGTTACGCATCGGCATATTGATGTTTTGAGGATCTCATACCTATTAGTAACCTTGCTACTCTCGCTACAAATCGGCACATTTCGTGTAATCGATGACGAAGGTTTTCTTGTGGTGCTCTCACGGTCTTATAGACACCTTGACTAACGATCAGCCAAGTCTTCATTTTCAAAATATCTTGCAAGTAAACAGATGAAGATATTCCAAGGTGCGACAGCTTCTGCGACATTTTCATCTTCAGGGTTTATACGGGATCTGTAAGATGCATAAAGTTAAATTATCAACTGGTTTACAGTCACTACATGACTTACTTTCTTAGCATAGTATGTATGTAATGTAAGTAATGTTATTTAAATAAATGTTTGTTTAGCCAGGTAAATATTTGAAAACAATTAAACTTACAATTAGATTAGTAGTGACAGTGAGTGAGGTCATTTGTTTTCAAGAATTACCTAGTTAGTATAGCTGATTATTGTTGGAAATAACATCATGTACAAAAAAATAGCCGACTTCACTAGTACAACACTCACCTAACTTCTCGACATTTCTTTGCTAACTCTCTTAGAACACATCTTGTTTCAGTTAAGAGAGGGTGTGTCACACACGCCAATAAAGCATATATCCATTGGCCTGTAACAATTGAAAAATTACAATTTAAAAATAATATTTCAAGTTTATATATGCGAATACTGTATCTGAATTAATTCAAATTGACTTTGTAAAGATTTGTTACACAGGATGCGTTCTGCGGTCAGGTCAGAGTGAATGCAGCCCGCATCATGTATGAACAAAATTGTCGGTCAGGGCAATCGGTAAGGGGTCCGGGCGGGGCCACTAGACAGCGATCCGGGCGGAGCGGGCAGGGCAAAGGCTAGCCGGGCCGGGCTTATTTGCTCCATTGGGTTACAATCGGTCAGCGGTCCGGGCAGGGCCACTGGACAGCGATCCGAGCGGAGCGGGCAGGGAAAGGCTAGCCGGGCCGGGCTTATTTGCTTCATTGGGTTACAATCGGTCAGCGGTCCGGGCAGGGCCACTGGACAGCGATCCGGGCGGAGCGGGCAGGGAAAGGCTAGCCGGGCCGGGCTTATTTGCTCCATTGGGTTACAATCGGTCAGCGGTCCGGGCAGGGCCACTGGACAGCGATCCGGGCGGAGCGGGCAGGGAAAGGCTAGCCGGGCCGGGTTTATTTGCTCCATTGGGTTACAATCGGTCAGCGGTCCGGGCAGGGCCACTGGACAGCGATCCGAGCGGAGCGGGCAGGGAAAGGCTAGCCGGGCCGGGCTTATTTGCTCCATTGGGTTAGAATCGGTCAGCGGTCCGGGCAGGGCCACTGGACAGCGATCCGGGCGGAGCGGGCAGGGAAAGGCTAGCCGGGCCGGGTTTATTTGCTCCATTGGGTTACAATCGTCAAACTGGCCGTGCGTACGTGGCTGTTGCCCGCTGCCCGCCTGCCCGCACCTATTGTCCGCCGCCCGCAGCCTGCCTGCCAGCAGCCAACCGGTCCGTACGCGTCCTCCCGTTGCGGTTTGCGTTCGTGTTCGCACGGTCAGATCGCATATATTCAAAATATATAGAGACCGACAATGTTGTTCACACAAAATGCGGGCTGCGTTCACTATGACCTGACCACAGATCGGAGAACGCATCCTGTGTGACAAATCCTGTAAACAAGGTAACTACTTGAATAGTAATTCTTAAACAGTTTTAGGGTTCTAAATACACAAAAATATAAGCATGTATTCTTCAACATTTGTTGTATATTTTGCTCCACATCTTTTGGGAAGAAGATCTAAAATTATTACTCAGGTAAGTTAAAAAATTAAAGCTTATGAACTTGTAGTATTTAATAAGGGTTCTTTTTTGCAAATTAAAGTAATTACATATTAAAACTAATATAGTTTAAAAATGCTAAAAAACATGCTTATTATTAAACATTAATAATAGAAAAAAAAATTACATATAAAATAAATTACACATAAAAGTATGCATATAATTACCTAATTTATAATCTATTGTTTTGCCATGTGGGATTCCATTGAGCAGTTCTGTAATTATTTCTAGACCATCATCCACTTTTGAACTGTGAAGACTAAGAACAACAGACAAACTGGGTTCATTCTTAAATAACTTTTTCCAGCCCTTTTTATTATGATGTCCCTCTAATTCAATTGGTGTGCGTTTGTAGAATTTTTTTTTCTGTTTTATGCGAGTGACTTTTAGTCGAACTTCCGAAAAATCTGCTATTTGCAGTTTTTGCCACTCTAAGTTCGGCTTTATTTTATCATCTACTTCAATTTCTGGTTCCTGAAAATGACAATTTTTTTTTGTACACGTTAAACAAGAAAATTACAATAACACAAAAGAAAAACAACTCAACATATTATAATGTTTTGTAGGACTACATAATTTTCAGTCAAATAACCCTATGTATAAATAAAAATATTTATGTTAGTATGGCAGCATTTCAGTAATCACCATGAACAAATACGCATAATAATAGTTACTTCATGAAGAAAGAAAGAAACATTAACTTCACAACAGTTAAATAGTAAAAAAAATAAATAAAAAAAAAATATGTTTATTTCAGACATTATAAGTCCATACAATTAAAAAATCACAAACCCACTTGACTGTTTTGAGTTGTCTGTAATAATCAATAATGTTGGAATTTTAGTATCAAAATAAAAAAAAGTTCTTATTACTTTCATCAGAATGTATTAGTAACACTAGTTTTGGCGTTATCAATCGATTGAAAGTCTTACAAACATTATTTTTTATATTTGATTTGATACTCCCATATAGGCAGCTAAATGAATTATTTCAAAATTTTTCTTTTTTTTTTTTAAATGGGTGTTCAACAAGGCTAAGCCCACGTTGGTTGCTCCCCTTTGAAATTATTTAAAAAAGAAGGAAGTGTATGGCAAAGAAATTTAAGAAACCCAGACAATCTGGTTTAAGGTTTTGAGTTGGAATCCAAAAACAGAAAGGTACAATTTATAATAATAATAATATGCCTAGGCCTACTTTCTTAAAGAATCTTCCTTTGAAGATTTTTAAGAAGAAAATGTGTTTTTGGATGTTGGATCAAATGTTTTATTCAGTTAAACAACATTTAAGTAAATTGTCTGATGAATTATTTTAAATTAATTGTTGTTGGTTGATTTCCCTTGTTTAAGTGTTTTTATTTATTTAAATATTTGCATGCTAATATTAATAGCAGAATGTGGAATGTGCTTAATTCAAACTGACCATCATTTGTAAAAGCCCTTTTATAGCAAATAAAGATATTTCTATTTCAAAATGTAAATGTCATCATTGTTAGCAGCAATGATTTGTTAAGGCTCCTTGAAGCAGTGCGGGGAGGGAAGCACGCGTGACACATGCATGCATGCCTAGTTGTCAACTAATGCATGCCAAGTCATCATTATAAACAGAGCAGGTCACCCGTCTGCGCTCTGTCGCAGGCGTCCCCCATAAGACATACATACATGCCAAGTCATCAGGGCGGGTGCGAGCGAAGGGAGCACTGGAGTTCGGGGCAACCCGACTCGGTTAGATTAGGTTAGAAGGGGATGGTGGACGGGAGCTAGGCGAGCGAAGCGAGCACGGCTCCCTCTGCTATACCTTTCGGGGTTAGGTTATCTTGTGACCTCCCCCATGCCTGCTTGCAGGCATGCCAAGAGCTTATCACCTAATGTACTTACAGACTTAAAAAAAAAAACTAAGTCTCCGGGAGGGGGAGGGGGTTCGTTTTTTTTTTTTTTCCTATTTTTCTGCTTCTTGCGATCGGTCTTCCGACCATAAGCAAGAGTTCTCCAGGTACATATCACTTGTGGGTATAATAATCCATCGATTATGTAACCCTTATTTGGTCCACTCCCATTTATTTATATATTTTTATTTTTTATAGGATGGTTTTTCTTTTTAATCTCCTGCTAATGTTGCTTCTTTCCGAAAGTTGAGCTGCTAGTGGGTTCACATGTGTTTCAAGCCTTACTCGGTAGCTCCCTTTATGCTTTAGGATCACCTCCTTGACTGTTGGGATTTGTACATATTCATGGAGTTCCGATGTCTTAATAAACCAGGGTGCTTGGCATATCTTTTTCAGTATACTGTTTTGATATCTTTGGAGTATCTCAACATTGGAGTTGCTAGCCGATCCCCACAGTTCGATACCGTATGTCCATATGGGCTTCAAGATGGATTTGTATAAAAGAAGTTTGTTTTCCAAGCTAAGTCTGGAGCGTGAGTTAATGAGCCATTCTAGATTGCGTGTCTTTAGAATCGAAGCATCTCTCTTTTGTTGTATGTGATGTCTCCAAGTTAGTTTTCTATCGAGGTGCATTCCTAGGTATTTTACTGTTTCTACATGGGGCAGTAGCTCTTGTCCCATAGCAACAGGCGCGCAGTTGCCTTGGCGAAGAGTGAATGTTATATGTTGTGATTTGGCAGTACTTGTTTTTATTTTCCATTTATCAAACCACTCCTTTAATTTGTCAAGGTGAATTTGTAGCTGGTTGGATGCCTGCTGTGGATCTCCATTACTGGCAAGTACTGCTGTATCATCAGCGTACGTGGCTGTCATTATATTATCCGTGTTTGGTATGTCTGCAGTGTATAGGCTATATAATACTGGTCCTAGCACGGAGCCCTGAGGCACGCCAGCTTGCACTTCATAGAGTTTCGAGTAGGCATTATTGACTCTGACTCTGAACAGCCTTTCTTCAAGATAGGACTTTAGTATAGAGTATAGTGTATGTGGTATAGACTGTTTTAATTTGAAGAGCAATCCATTGTGCCACACTTTGTCAAAGGCTTGTTGCACGTCTAGGAATACAGCAGAGCAAAACTTTTTTTTTTTTTCAAAGGTGTGTAGAATTTTATTACAGACTCTATGCAGTTGTTCTATTGTTGAGTGCTGAGATCTGAACCTAAACTGGTGATCAGGTATTAATCTTTCCTCCTTTATTACATGTTGTAGTCTTTTATTTATAATTTTTTCTACTAACTTCGACATGACTGGAAGTAGGCTTATGGGTCTGTAAGAGGATACTTCATTGGGTGGTTTGCCCGGCTTGGGTATCATCAGTATTTCAGAAACCTTCCATAAGCACGGGAAGTAGCCCAACCTAAGTATGCCATTGCAGATCATTGTGAGCATTAGGATACCTTTTCTGGGCAGTTCTCTCAAGATCTCAGCAGTAATCAGATCAAAGCCCGGAGCTTTCTTTATTTGAAGTTTTTTAATCTCTGTAATAACTTCTCGCGGTGTTACATGTTTCATAGGTGGAGTTAGTTGTAGGTCACTTTGTAGATATTTCGTGACCTCCTCCTCCCATTCCTCCTGATCTTGGGTAGTGTTTGGAGTGAAAACTTTCTTTAGAAAATCGGCATACGTCTCTGCTTTTTCTGCGTCAGTCTTCGCCCAAGTGCCGTCCGGTTTAAATATAGGCGGTATTGCTGTATGCGGTTGGTCAAAGTTTTTTGTGACCTTCCAAAGAGAGCGGTGATCTTGGGTATAGGGTGACAAATGTTCAAGATGGTTTTGCACAGTTTCATTATCTATAGACTTTAATAGAACCTTTAGGCTTGCTGCAGCTTTATTCGAGGTAGTCTTGTCAGAGGGTAGTCTGCTTGAGTGCCATACGCGCCTTAGTCTTCTTTTTTCAGAGATTTTAGCTTTAACTTCTAGTGGAAAGTTGTGACCAATGTGGCGTTTGATGCCTAGTGGTGCTGTGCTTTTCCAGGCAGCTTTCTGAATAGTATTTGTGAGATTGAACACAGCCATTTCAATATCATTAGGAGACTTTATATTTAAGTCCAGCTCGGTGTCTATTATCTTTCTAAAGGCTTCCCAATCTGTCAATCTGTTAGTCAGCCGTTCTTTTGCTTGTATTTGAATTATTGTTGTGCTGAGGGTAAACATTACTGGAGAGTGGTCTCCTGAAGAGTCATAACAGCTTTCTGTCATGGTGTATAGGTTTGATATATTTTTAGTGATACCAAAATCTAGTAGATCTGGCTTTTTATTTTTATCAGTAGGCCAGTAGGTAGGTTCTGATGTAATTAAGATACCATACTTGTTGCGATCAATACATTTTTTTAATTCTCTGCCACGTGTAGTTATTAATCTTGAGCCCCAATGGAGATGTTTGGCATTCCAGTCTCCAGCAGCAAGAAATCTGTGGCCTAGTTTACTAAGAAAATCATCAAACAATTCCTGTGTTATTTTATTTTATTTATTTTTATTTGACAGGAGAACCAACAGTTATATTAAATCTAAGTAATTAATACAATTGCAACTTTTAAACCAATTAAAGGTTCCCACAGATAGAACTAGGTAAAAAAATGAAACTATGTTGAGACTAACAGCCAAGAAGACATTCACGTGACAAGTAATTACATTAAGCACCAGCTTACCAACACCACAAAACACAAATTGAAACATTAAACAAAAAACCAAAAAATAAATCCGCAGATGAGAACCGCAGCGCATTGCAATTAATCAACCAATGTAAAGGTGTGACTAGTAAGTTGACGCCTTACTGACTCACAACTGTTATTGAATAAATCTAAGTCAAGTTTGCCGGACAACGAATTGAAAGTCTTAACTGCTCGCAGCATAAATGTATTCGATCTGTAATTAGTATTACAAGGTTTTAAGTGAAGTAAATCATACTTGCGAAGAGATCTAGCAGGGATGTTAAAATTCAATAGGGAAAGTAACTCAGGACTATCAATGAGACCATGGACAATTTTCATCAAGAAGATAACATCAGCTATAGATCGTCGGTTTTCTAACGTTAATAAATGGTGTTTTTTACATATCCTTGCGTAGTCAATAGTATTGTATTGAGTTTTTGTATGGTAGCATAAATAACGAATAATTTTTTTTTGGACGTTTTCAAGTCTACTAATATATGTAGCGTATCTTGGATTCCATATTTGAGAGGCATACTCCAGGCCACTACGGACAAACGTACAGTACAAGATTTTAAGTGTTTTAGCATTAGAAAAGTTTTTTGAGTTACGCATCAAGAATCCTAAAGATTTAGTAGCTTTAGAGACAGTAGCTTCAATATGTTCGTCAAACAATAACCGAGAATCATGCATCACGCCAAGATCGCGCACACAGTGAACTTTAAGGAGAGGTTGAGACTTAAGGACATAGCTAAAGGTCACCGGACAATGTTTTCGGCTAAACGTCATAAAAGAACACTTTGTTGGATTTAAATCTAGTTTATTTTGCTGACAATAAGCTTCTAGTCGTTATGCGGTGTTTTGGTGGGCAATAAACACTGGCAACTGTGAGCACCCCTCCTTTATCCTCGACTGTTACGCCTACACCTTGCAGATATTCTTGTCTGTGTTCCAATGACAGATAATGTCTAATTGTGCACTTGACTACACAATAGGTATTAAATCCAGGCAGTTTAAATTGTTTGTTATCAGTTAGGTGCGATTCCGAAACGAGTATGATATCTAGATTGTGTAGTTGTATAAATGTTCTTAATTCTAGTCTATTGGGTATTATCCCATTTATGTTCCAAGTAGCCACTCTCAGACTAGTGTTGAATGTTGCTGACGAGCTTGGTTATCACAGCCAGGAGGGCTCCGATTTGGGTGATTAGTAAGTCGATACGTTCTCCTTGTTTCAACATTAGTTTTATGAGATCGGGACTTGAGCCAATTGTTGAGTGTGGGTTATTTTGCTGCTGGGTCTCTTGAGTTCCTTTAGTAATCTGAGCATACGTCATGTTTGTAGTAGCGGAAGTAGGTATACCAGTATTACCAGTTGTTAGAGTATTCTCATCCTTTTGTTTCAGATTTTTTAGTTTTGTGACTTCAGTACTGTTGGTCTTCTCTTGACGGTTAGGAGGCTGTTTATGGGTGTTTTGGCTATTATTACCCAGTTTTCTTTCACGAATTTCCTTATACACGGAGCAGCCTTTATAGTTGGCTGGGTGGTCCCCTAAGCAAAGGGCGCATGTAGCAGGAGTATCATCTTTAATTGTACAGTCCGCTGTGTTATGCCCTCCAGCACATTTGACACACCTATACGGTCTAAAGCAATTATTTTTTGAGTGTCCATATTGTTGGCAGCGCTTACATTGTACAATGGATGCTTTCTTCTTAGGGTCTTAAATTATAACGCAGGTATTGTAAATATATTTTATATCTTTTACCTTGCCATTGTTGGGACTAGGCTCCAGGTTGACAAAAAAGGTATCAGTTGGAGTTTTGTTCTTACCGTGTCTTGCATTTATAATCTCACCTCGCACCACATTGCCTGTCTCCTGTATTGCTTCCTGAATAGCTTGAATGGGTGTTGAGTAGTGCAACTTTTTAATGACCACTCTGTAGGCTCTAGTAAATAAATTAAATGACAATAACAATAAATAATAATAATTAAATATGTTTGTATTACTCTGCCCAAAAGGTGATGGAAAATATGTGTAATGCCCGGTCAATTTGATTACTTGAATAATTATTATCAAATTGCACTCTCATATTGGGCATTTTTCATAATAACCGGGCATTATGTATAATGTCCAATTTATCACTTGATCCATAACATATACAAAAACGTCTTGTATAATTTTAGTATAAGCAGGAAACGGCAAGTACAGGTTTTCTATAAATTCATTTTATGGAATTCATTATAGTACGGCGAGAAGTAGCTTGTGCGGTGGATAAGAACAAACAAGAAAAATACCCTAGACACCCACTGCATGACTACCTAACTCCCACTGCCTGCCTCAGGAGCCGTTGGAGCTTTTTGAGGTCTACTTCTGGCACTTTTTGCAATCCGAAATCGGCAAGAGAGCAATTGTGGTGTGCAAAATTCCCAGCACCACCAGACTTTATTACGGCTGCGAAATCTCTGCCACCTTGACTTGGAAGTCGCTAAATCGCTTGCGTACCCAGGTTGGCCACAAGTCTAGTTACCAAATCCTAGACTAATAAAAAAAGAAAGCTGTCAATTTTGTGAACAATTCGTTTGATTTAGGTTAGGAAATTGATATTTTCCAAGGATATTTTCATTAATTTATTTTCGAAGTCTGCTTAAGGTTAAGTAGTTGTAGCGGGATTCAGTTAAGCCCTCTGAACCTCCCCACATGCTCAGTTTCCTCTGATTGATTTCAATAGTTCCTAAATCCAACCCGGTACCTACTTACTGCCAACATTTAAACCTTGATCTCCCAGAGTCTCCCTTCCTAGACATAAACGGTGTGTGCGGTGAAGTACAGACGATGGCCCACCTAACATCATGTCCTGCGAGCCCTGCCACCTGCACGCAGCAAGATTTGATGGACGCCACACAATCCGCCATCCAAGTGGCCACATTCTGGGCTACAACATTATAAAATTCGACTTGCCATCGACTCGCTAAGAAGAAGAACTAAAGAAAAGATCTAAACCAACAAAATAAAAGAAGGAGGATCCAATTATTTATTTGTCATTGATAATAACATACCTCTTCAACAAAAAAGTTCTGATACTTCGCAAACTTAGAGATGTCAATATTGCATTCAGAAATCGCTTTGCATTCCTGGCGTTCTTTTATAACTTTGAGTAAATATTCTTCTCCTGTAGTAGGTACTTCTTTAAGCTCCACATCCGGGTTTATTTGGAAGCAGGGTTTTAATATATCGTTGTAGTTTTCATAGTCTTTTCGAAGCGACATGTTCAATGAATATCGGATAAGTTGCAATAAAACTGTTGTGTTGTTGTGGCTGTTTATAAAATGGCACAGAGATTTAATGGTTTCAACAAATCAACAATAAATTAAAAGACAGAAGAAAATAAAAACACACGCGCACGCACAGCTGAGAGGTTTTTTTTTTTATATTTGGTTTTACGGTTCTGGCTACGATGCCTTTTGAACCGATCGTAAAAGGTTCCACTCTGAGTTATTATGTCTATGGTTGGTTTCACTCGTCAGTCCAGTGCTGCCATTCGTAGGCGTAGACATTTTTTTTTTTTTATTGACGTATACAGAGAAGAGAGATTATAATGTACATCCAATAATGTACAGCCAATATTGCACAGCCCGATTATTTGCGGCCATGAGTTCATGAATTATCGGGTCGTACAATATTGGCTGTGCATTATCGCCTGTAACGAGAATGCCCATTTTTTTTTAAGTCTGTAAGTATATTAAGGTGACAAGCTCTTGGCATGCCTGCAAGCAGGCATGGGCTCACAAGATAACCTAACTCCGAAGGGTATGGCGAAGGACCAAGTTGGGGTGCCCCGAACTTCCGTGCTCGCACCCGTCCATGACTTGACATGCACTGTGGATGGGCTTCGTTTTATCGGGCTGTACATTATTGGTTGAGCATTATCGGTACAGGCGATAATGGAGAACACCCACGGAGACAAATACAAAGAGGAGGTGCCACAAGCAACTTAGACCCGTCTCATAGCGTTCTAAGTACTCTTACTACTAGCTATTAACCACCAGGCGTCGCTTCTGTCAGTGTTACTTTGGATTTTATGGATACGATACGAATATGACTTGGCTTGATTACAACCATTTTAATTGAAATTAGTGACGCAAAAATTATATGCTGTATTGTATCGTGCAACAGTACGAGTAATACAACTATTTCTAACGAAAAAAAGACATGATTCCACTCGTATGTATTTTTTAATGCCATTTTTAATGCTCGTAATTTATTCCTTCGAGAAAGTTCGGCAATAGCAACGCCATCTATCGCCAAGTAGAATAACTTCTTGACTGTAGAAGGTTACATGACCTGTTTCATTCATGCTCATTCATTCATGTATTTTGTATAGTAAGCTCTGGGTGGCCAGATATGGAATCTAAAAAAATATATTTGTATAAAATATTTATTTTTGTAGTATACAATTAAATAATGCAGATAATATTGATGAACTTACTCAATATTTATAATTGAATACATGACATCAAAATATCACATTTTGGGCAAGGATGTTTCCTTATCTTGGTAGTAAGTAAGTGATGATGATAAAGGACTTACGTGAAATCCCGTGTCAAAATTGAACAGATCTTTTTATGTCTTATAGTTTCAGAGTTACCCATACTGTCCCATCTAAATGGGCCATCCTGTATATCACAATTGCTCATATAAGGTAATCCTACAATAAAAACGACTACATAATACAAAAAAGAAGAGAGAGATCAATTTTTAAAAAATGACCCGAATTTTTTGTTTTTTTACTTGCCTGGCAACATTATACAGCGTAACAAACTAACGAACAGAACCATCTTGTGTGTAATAGCAAAATTAAGTACGGTTCATTAGTGTCTAGCTGCAAAGCTAGTTTTGCTATTGACCGCTAGATATTCATATTCATATTTATTTATTTGCTTACAAATGGTAACAATTTGATCTTACTTCATAAATACAGTCTCTCATTTGGTACCTCGATGATTAGCAGATGGTTAGCAGAACTTCATCTCCCCGCACCCCCTCCCAATGGCGACCCCCGCTATCATATAGAAAACGTCTTAGGGCAGCTCCTCTTTGTATTTGTCTCCGTGAGAACACCAATAGGTTCTCATTTCACATTAAAACATGCTTTAAATTAAAGTTTATATCATGTACATTACATTACTTTTTATTTCACTTCAGTACATGCAATATTACCAAAAATATGGCTGCGAGAAATTTAAGCACCTTTTTTAATTACAAAAATTTCCGCACGCTTTTAGTCCTGCGTGTGACGTCATGTACAGCCTAGCAGTGTTCGCGGGTGGTGTAATAAGTACGTTGCGTGCGCTGTGTGGAGGATTCTTCAATTTAGTTTTCCTTCAACTTGTTAATAATTTACGTTTTATATTGTTTCGGTAAACGTGGAGGCTTGCCAAGCAAGATGGATGAAGGTTATGAGAAAGGCAATTCAAATAATCTTCCTACCGTAGATATAGTTGTATGGTGGGTGGCCCAATATTTCATGGTGAATAGTGATTTTTATAGCAGCTGAAATCCGTGGAATAAAAATGAAAATATATGAAAGCATTTATAGAATAGAATAGAATATAGTATATCTTATAGTCCTATTATTTAGTTTGTAATCATCATCATCAGGAAGTAGATAAGTGTAAAAGTAGATAGATACCTAGGTTCTTAAAGGTTTACAGATTGGCTTGTTTACGAAAAAACATTATGCAAGTAGATAGTTAATAGTAGGTAAGTGTAAAATATCTACCTAGGTACTCATGTTTTTTTTTGTACTAAATTAGGTAGTAATTGCTGAGCCGCTAGCCATTTTTAATATTGCGTCACATTGCACATGGAAGTACTATTTTTATTACCGTCATTAAAATTTTACTCTTTATCTCTCGATGTACTTTATTGTGTAGTGTGGTAAAATTGAAATAAACGTTTTTTATTTCTTTCTTCTTTAATGATTACCTAGTAATGAAGGCACCGTTTAATACTACCACCAAATAAGATTACCTACTACCGGCGCACAGTGGCAGATACGTAAAATAGACCCCTACACTAAGTTAGTCCTAATGTATTTATCCAATAGGTTACTTATAAGAATGTCAAATACCATTCAAAGTGAACCATGTAGCGCATTTTGCATTTTAGTTTAATTTTAATGGTTACTTTAGGAATTATTTATTATAAAACGTTACTCATTATTCTGAAAACTATTTTACTATAGTGATACCCCAACTTTTAAATTAAAACTAATAAAAATACTTTTGATCCCTTATTTTTTATTGTTTTTACAATAACCGATTTTGAACAGATTTTTTTGAAATAAAAAGCCTGTAACTGTCTTGCCATCGCCTGTCAACCGGAGAATTATATACTTAAAGATTCTTTGAAGTCTCAAGATCATCATTAGTTAAATATCAGCAGCTAAGGAGTGCTAACTTTCGAGATAATGTAACTAATCACCTATTTTTTCCTAATAAAAAGCAGGTACACGTAAATACTTTTAATGAGGGTAATTAACTAATCTATCTATCAGCAAGTATAAAATGGCCCAAAAAAAACATTTTAAATCATTCTCTTCTGTCATTTTGAGAAAGTAACACCAATAACTACCATGTCTACTTTCAGCATTTCCTATGAGAAATTGGTTGAAATTTTGCTTTTGAGTAATCGAGAAGTGCATAAGTGTCTTGAAAATCTTAAAAACGAGTACCCAGACTTTGTTGACGATGATTTAAATAAAATTTATCGTATACTAAGCCAACATTTCATTCCTGCATTTTCAAACAAGTGGAAGAAAACGGCCAGAAATAAGTCTGCCTTTTTTAAAAATAATGAAGCCTGGCTGAAGTTAATGTTAACTTTGCCGGCATCTGAAACTGTGCATCCAGAAAAGGAAGAAAAATGTGAACCTGGACCTTCGAAGCGATCGCGACTTGGACGTCCAGAAAAGAGCTTTGAAGGATGCTGTGACCGAACGAAGCGCTACAAAGTGAAATCTTTATGCGAAAACTTTGCGCCAGAGATGATTATAAAAGCTGCCAGTCATTTAGAAGAAAATAAATTAAAACCCAAGAAGTTCACGCCAGAACAAGCATTAGCATTGATATTGGATGCGTCTTTATCTAAGTATCAATACCAGAAAGCGACAAAAGAATTGGGGTGTGATATTTTTCCATGTTACGACTCTCTTACAAACGCTAAAAAGTTGTGCCTAGCTGACGAAATAGATTGCACTGAATCTTATGCCTGTGTGGGACTACAAAGTTTATTAGATCATACTGCAAAAAGAATTATCACGACTAAAACTTTTCTGTAATTTTACAAGTCATCAATGCCGGAGCCTGTGTGGATGCAGATAAATTTGGCGAATACTGTGAAGATACAGCTGCACAGTATTTGAGCCTGTACAGTTGGTATTATATGCCAAATACTGTACATAAAGTTCTCATACATGGCAGTTAAATTATATCTGCAGCAATGCTACCAATTGGTATGTTAACTGAAGAAGCTCAAGAAGCTCGAAATAAAGATTATCGGCACTACAGGTTACATTACGCCAGAAAATGCTCTCGAGAGAGTACAAACGAAGATGTAATAAGAATGCTACTTACTTCATCCGATCCCTTATACCTTAAGGAAAGAACCAAAAAAGAAGCATTTGCCTTTAGATGAAGATGCAAAAGAACTCCTTAGAGAATATATAGATTTGTTGTTTTTAATGTAATTAATTTTGTTTATTCATGTTTAATGTTTTTTTTAATACAAAAAAATATATACTGGTATATATTAGAAAACGTTTTTTAATTGTTTATAAACACTGAGGACATTTCCCATTAATTACCTATAATAATCTATTATTTATATATAGTAATTACCTAATATACTCTAATGACGAATGATATTACAAGAAACAACATAATATAATCTAAACCTAATATACTCTAATGACGAATAAACAAGAAAAAATGCATAAAACTAATAAATATCAACTATAAACGGCCGAAAGCAATTATTTCCGCACGGACATACATTATCTGCCACTGTGCGGCGCCCGCGCGAGTTATACCGAAGCGGGCGGTAGGCTTTTTATTAGTCGCGAACTGCAAGATACATTGACGTGTTTGTAAAGGTGTCTCTTTGCTTTCCTCATTTGAATTTAGTACGATTATATTAAGATTCTAGCTATTATTAAAAACACTCTACTTACATCGAAGTAATCTTCACAACAGTGTGCAGAGTTTTTAGGTTGGATGGTGTCTTTTCTCCGGATCACTTTCATCCATTTTTTAATAGTTTTTTTTTGTTTCTGGGCACGCGAAAAAACAGCTTATCAGGCGTTTTAATCTACGAGTTGTTACACCCGGGAACAATACAATATTTTCTCATAATGAAAACAGCGAGAGACACTCGTAAAATGTGTGCAGACAGTGAAATATACAAAACGAGTGAGGCGTACGGCACGATGAGTGTCCGGATGACGTCACAGCTACTAATCGTCCGACCCGCGTATTACCACTCACCTCGTGCAGAAGTGTGCACTTTGATCATTAATAATCCAGTAATTTTTAAAGATATAAGAAAAATAAAAACACAGTATTTTTTTAAAATTTTTATAGAATATTTTGGCATTTTCAATAAAAATCGTCGAACAGACCCATTCGTGTACATGGATTCGATTTATTGGCTGTACATTATCGGCTGTGAAATATCAGCCCGTAAATATTTTGTTCAGTCGATATTGCACATCCAGGAAAGCAAAGTACAATGTACTCGAATTATTGGGCTGTACAATTTTGGCTTTGAAAGACTGGTTGTACATTATCGGCTCCAGTCTTGTTAATGTGGTTGATTCAAAGGTTGATTTGTGTTTATTTTTGTTCGTATGTAATGGTTGAAATTACTGCATAGAAATCCTATGTAAAACGTGATGTCTACTTCTAGTAACATTTCTCAGTCAGTGTACTCACCATCTGAACCGGAAACCCCTCAGGTAGGCATCAAGTTATGAGCGGTAGGTGGTGATCACACAATGCGCCAGTACCAGTCTCTTTTTATCTCACCCACTTTATAAATGCTTTAGGTACTCGCATGCGAGGCGAGGAAAGTATCCCCCGCTACTTTCGCCTAGCGCTCATAAACGTTCCAGGGGCAATTATAATGCTATACACTTTATTTGTTTCTGTACACAACGCGTCTCGCCTAGGGGCATGAGCCTACCCTAAAGCACATAATTAATTTTTCTCTTGTTTATTGTAGGGTACTACTCAAATAACATTACAGAACTTCGACCAGTCCATCAATCATGTGGACCTTGGCCACAGTATAGAGCAATCTGTAAAGAGCGCCGTAAAAGAGCTTCACCAGAAGCGTGTTCAATCCCTCCGGAAGGAACTTGACTACTTAAAAGCTACTGAATGGGAGTTTGAATATGATAAAGGTTGTGTTCAATAAACTTGAAAATGTTCTCGTTTTTGCTATCATTTTTTAAATATTTTAATGAGAAACCTGAAGAAGATGATGAGGACAAAGACAACTTTTTAGCAGAACAGCTTATGGAATTAGAAGCAGCAGCAGGGACTGCAGAGGAACTTGGAGATAATGAGGAATCCATTCCTGAGATACCCAGGTCGGCTGTGTGTTTTCAGAGAACAGGTACCTAACAGTTTTTTTAATCTTATAATAAAATTCATCTTTTATTCCTGCTATTTCTTTACCTCTTAATGATAAAACTGTTATAAACTGAAAATATTTAAAACCTGGCCATGGAGGGTAAGTACCTTCCAGTTATTTGTTTATCTATCTTTTTATTTAGAGAAATCTCTTAAATTTTCTGTTATAATTTAATTTAGCAAAAAAAATATTTAGAATTTCCTTTAATTACCTTTGAACCCCTTTAACTACCTTTTCGTGATTTAGTACACCCACTATAAGATTTTAATCATCCTCATTTCCCCCCCGTTTGAAACGAAAATAAATAAATTAAAATGTTATTTTTAAAATTAAACTATTAATTTTTTATTTCATTTTTATAATTACATATTTTGTTAAAAAATTTAATCTTCTTCATATTTTGATAACAAATGTGATGTGCACTACTTTGTTGAGAATGTTTATTCTATTTCAGGAGTAATAACATATACAACAGAAAACTATGTCCTAATTGATGGAATGTTTTACTTTGACCTGACTTCCTGTTCATTGAAATTTAACCTCAATGACAAAGTCCTTTATTTAGGATACAAAAATGACAATGATTCAATTGTGATTGTAAGAATCTTAGAAAACCAAGGTATTTCTTGGGGTGATGAAGAAAAATTGGAGGAAAATAGTTTCAGTGTAATAGAACATGTAATAATAGGCGAAGTGGATATCAGACAAGAGCGCTTTGTTGTTATCAAAGACAGTGATTTGAAGTTTAACTTAGATGATGTAGAGGGCACTTTTGTTCCAATGAAAGGAGATTGGTTGGAAATGAAATGTACAGTACAGTTTGATGAAAATAAACCTGCTGATATTTCTGCATCTCAGGTATATATATATTTTTTATAATTTATATTTTAAGTTCCCATAAGTACAGCTCTTTTGTTCGGCGGGTTAGTCCAGTTTGGAGCAACTGCATTTATCTGTGGTGCTGTATCATTATAGTGGGATGTTGTATCTACTTACTGGTACTGCTCCTCCAGACTAGAAGTCCGAGCAGAAACTCGACAAGCTTCATGGAACAAGCCAAAATAATCATCTAAAAAGTAAAAACACGACTGCCCTGCCAAAAAATTGTAGCCAGTGCCTTTCGGGCGGATGTAAGGTTTCTAACGACAAACCCATGTGCCCAATCCATTGTTACAGAGCTTCCTTTTGGGCATAATGTACGGTTGCCTGCAGAGAAATTGGACCCTCCTGGAATAGCGGGTCTGATTTCTCTGCAGGTGACCGTACCTTCGCCGACGTGGAAGTCTCTGAACAGACAGTGGGGATACAGGTCAGATATAAATATTCTACCTTTATTCATTTCAGATATTGAATGTTTATGGTATCTAATTTCAAACAATGGTTCGTTTATTATTCTGCCCAACATGCCTTAACACCTGTGTACACGAAGACTGATGCCACAGATAGTGCCCTCCCTGGGCGGAGTTGATGAGAGAGCGGAATTGATCTGATTAGAAGTATTTTATTAAAACCAATTATGTAATTTACAGGTACTGGAAGTGACATCATTCAAGGCTTTAAGAAGTAAAATTAAAAGTGCAGTAATATCACAATGGTCAGGAGATGAAGGAATCTGTGACAGACTGATTTATTTTAACAAGCTTTGTGTGCATATTGGGATGGAACCAAAAGTTGGCTCAAAGGTGAAGTGTAATTAAATCATACTAAGGTAAGATTTATCTCAGAACTTTTAACATCAACAGTTCTTAAATTTTTAGGTTATGATAGAAGCCATCGAAAGCAACCAAGGAGCTTGTACTTGGAGAGTGATTAAGTTAATTTCTCTGGATAAAAGTAAGATGTTAGAAAAAGTCATTCCAGAACCTGTTGAAGACGAAATAACTCTGGAAATGGAAAAAGAAAAGAATGTTGATTTTACATATCCACTAAAATTTAACAATGTTGACTTTCACACAACCGAAACAATAACAGCAACTCTCACTAATAATAGTAATCAGATTTATTATATTAATAAATGGATGGTATTAAGTAAAAAAAGAGATTCTCAGATAAACATAAATCCATTTCTTACCAGGCCTTTAAAACTGTTTCCTAAGCAATCTTTCCAGTTTACAATCACATGTGAACCAAAGTTCCTGGGCAGTGCCAAGGAGTGCTTTATCATATTATTCAAGGGATTCCAAATAAAAAGATTTATTGAAGTTAACATTGTAGACAATGATTTGTTTTCCAAAAAAGACAACGCGACTCCACCAACACAAAACGAAAAGATAGAAAAAATGAAGAACATGCGCAAAAATGGCGATATATTTGTGCCAGGCGTGAGACCAATAAAGCCGCCAAATTTTGTACCTGTTAAGTTAGGTATGTTCCCAATTCCAGAAAAGATTTGGTCTGCAGTTCTCGGAAATTCTGAACAGACAATATACAGTTCAGATTATGACAAAATTATGGACAGGATTGAAACAAGTTTACCCTGTTTGATCCAAGAATTGAATATAAGCAATTACATTGACAAATGGCACACATTATTATACATGGAAGAGATACAAGCTAACATAGCAATGAGAGCATATGATACACCAAAAACATTCTTGATACGATGCCAAGAATATCTTGCTATAGAAATAAAAGGTTTATCTGAGAAACGACCTTCATTGATTAGAGGAGACAGAGTTATGGTTCAAGATATTTGGGACAGCAATTCGGCAAAATACGAAGGCTTTATTCATATGATTAGGGGTGATCTAGTGCTGATGAAGTTCAATGCTCACTTCCACGAAATATATTCAGGAAGTGATGTGTCTATAGAATTTCACTTTAACAGATCTACTTACAGAAGAGCCCACCAAGCAATCAACCTGGCTCTTTCTAATCTTGGAGCAGACATTCTGTTCCCTAAAAGGGTTTTGTCTCGCCCATTGCAGGTGTCACAAGAAGCTTTAAAAACCATTCACTGGTTCAATGAAAAATTGAATGATGGACAAAAATCTGCTATTACAAATATTCTTAAAGGAGAAAGCCGTCCGCTCCCATATTGTATTTTTGGCCCTCCTGGTACTGGCAAAACAGTGACAGTAATTGAAACTGTTATCCAGATACTGACTCTTCTTCCTGACAGTAGAATCCTTATTGCTACTCCATCAAACAGTGCAGCCAATTTGATCACAGAAAGACTAATACAATACCGAAAAGCCTTTTCAGATTCAATGATTCGACTTATTGCTAATTATTTGCTAGACTCCGATAATATTCCAGAGGAAATAAAACCCTTTTGCGCCACACTTGATATAACACGCGAAAACACTGCGAGTCCAAAATATGCCGTCAAAGATGGCATCAGCCTGAATTGCCAGACATCCTATATCGGTAGGCATCGAGTCACTATCGGAACTTGTTACTGTATTGGTACTTTAGCCCAAATGGGTTTACCTAAAGGTCATTTTACCCATGTAATAGTAGACGAAGCAGGACAAGCTACTGAGCCTGAAATCATGATTCCATTAACATTTACCGACAAAGAAAATGCTCAAATAATTCTTGCAGGAGATCCAATGCAATTAGGACCAGTGATAACGTCCAAGTACTGTGTAGATTTCGGAATGAATGAATCTTATTTATCCAGACTTCTGGAGACATTTCCATATCACAGAGATTATGATGCATTTGTAAATGGCTTTAACAAAAAGCTTGTGACGAAACTGAATGATAACTATAGATCGTTGGAAGAAGTTTTAAAATTGCCGAGTGAAATGTTTTATGATGCAACATTGATTCCAAAATTAAATAGATCTGAGCCATGGATACAAAAGATCTTAAAAGTAATTTCTGGAGTACTTGAGGTATCAGATCCCGAGAGTGGTGGGGTGTTTGTGTACGGTATTCGCGGTTACAATGCCAGAGCAGAAGACAGTCCGTCCTGGTACAATCCCCAAGAGGCATCGATGGTGGCCTTAACTACTTGCAAGTTATATAAGAGAGATGTCTCCGCTGAAGACATTGGTATAATTACGCCGTACATAGCACAGGTAGGCAAGTTTAAAAAAATACTTTTACTGTTTGTTATCCACTTAACCACTTTGTGTTTACTTCTATCTCCTTTGTTTCAGACAAAATATTTACGAGTATTATTTGATGCTATGGGTCTGCCTCAGCCTAAGATTGGTACTGTGGAGGAATTTCAAGGACAAGAAAGACCTATAATACTAATTTCAACTGTTAGGTCGACGGCATCTTTGTTACCAGTTGACAGCAAACATACGTTAGGATTCGTTAATAATCCAAAACGACTTAATGTTGCACTTACTAGAGCTCAGGTTGCTGTAATCCTTTTTTGCAATCCTCATCTTTTGTGCAAAGATATTTTATGGAGCAGGGTAATAGATCACGCAGTGAAAGAAGACAAGTATATGGGATGTGACTTACCAAATGTTTTTAATGTTAATAATAAATAAAAAATGGAACAATAATGTTTAAAAGGTACGTAATTTTTTTCTTTATTTTTTCTTTTCGTACCAATACCCTGGCTTAGGTCGTTCCATTATGAATAAGACCGCGTCCGTTTCATTAGTGCTCATGCCCATTAGACCGACTTTGAAATAAAAGTGGAATGGGAACCATTCTGTTGTAAACTCGATAGATATGTTAAATCCACCAATACCCTCGACTATAGGCCTAGCCAGACGATTTGGTAGTGCTATTCGAGCGCAAACTATTGTACACTCTATTCCTGCTGATATCTGAAAACAATTTTTAATAATTAGTTACAAGTGCTAAAAATTCGATCTTCGAGATTTCGTTGCGGACAGAATATTGTGAGAGTGATCTTCCTGGAAAATTAAACCGCTGTGACGTCACCATTATGTCGCGCACAAGTAGGTAGTATATCAAAAAGATATTCTAAGAAACTAATTTGATTGTTTGTCGTTTAGATCACTCATAATTTTTTATTCCGAGAGCTTTTCGTTTCATGTACTGTACAGGGTGGCCATGGTTACCTGAACAAAAAAGTAGTATTTATTTTTTATCTATGATTACAATTTTTTAATGTCAATGAAAACCCTTTACCTATATAAAGTTTGTTACCATGTTGACGTCACAGGGTCAAATGGGTCAATACGTTCATTTGAAATAGCGTAATCTTTTCCTTTTTTCCATTAATAGTTAAAAACTACTATAAAATCATATAATGTCTAAACGTTCTTTTTTTGCATTGCTTTCTTTATTCGTCCTCACCGAGGGGCACGAGTTTTGGTAAGAGTCTAGGCAAGTGTTGTTCAAGCCTCTTCTCTAAGTAATGATGATGCTAGTGGTACCATCACACACGTCTCCACCGAGAAGTTCGAGCTTACACATATTATTACGTTTTTCTCCATCGTTAGTATTAAAATAATAAGCCTGCCTCACCCGTGTAAAAACTCTCAAACGCGAAGGGCCTCCGGCTAACACTTCAAATTTTTCTATGTAAAATATAGCTAGAGTGCGTTGAGTTGATTTTCTTTTGTAACAATAGTTTCCAACCTTGTAAACCCGTCTAACCCAACCCTGTTTTTGTTTTACTCGCGTTCTTAGTGACCCTCTTACTCTCCCAGACGGCATTAATCTTCGTCCTATAACAAAAAAGTAGTAGTGGTGTTTAGTGTTTTATTAAATATAGGTATATGGTGTAGTAACTAGGATGTTATTTCGAATTACGTTTTTGCGCTGCATGCATCGCATTAGTTAGTATTATAAAAAATAAGGTTAGATTAGCCGTTGAAAAAACTCACCAGATATTCCTTCATCGTCAGAATCCAAGACTTTAGAGGGGTATGCATGCGGAACGATGTGTGCCGTTATAACATTGGTTAACCATGTCACATAGGGGTAGATGTCTATGTAGAGTGGTGGGTCATTGTTGAGCTGAGAACGCATGATTTTTTCTGTGCAGTAACTGGCGTTGACGATCATTCCAATCAGTTCAAATGGGCCGTTCGCGGCGTGCGTGATAATGGGTGTCCCCAGTCTCATGCCACAACCCGAAGTACATAGATAATGAGTTATGCCCGTTGTTACAGTTTCTTTTCCCATCTAAAAGAAACTATGAAAATAGTTGGAAATTCATGTATTAGGTACTTACTACGAAAATGCTTAATTGACAAGTCATACTACTAATAAGACGGTCGGTGATGATCTTGGGAAGGCGCTGGATGCGGGCAGCGCAGGGCAGCGTTCGTTGTGGAGATCCTTGGGGGAGGCCTTTATCCAGCAGTGGATGTCTTTCGGCTGACATGATGTCGGACGATGTGACTTCTCGGTAGGTATACAAAGTAGCGATGTTTCTCGTTGCGTTGTTTTTTTTAGTTTAGCAAAGAAATTTTTTGTCTGTATTTGCCGTATTTGCTTACCGAACTACGACGACGATGGATGTCACACTCTCTGCGAGTAAGTAATTTTAGCGTCTTCTTGCCCATATTTTCTTCACTGAAGTCTTCGGGAACAGCTGTTTTAAATAACGAAAGTTTAAAATCATGTCAAAACAATTAATGACATCATTGACATTGGATATTGCAGATATCAGCCTGCAATGTCCTAACTAAACTGGGAAAAGCCTCACAATTATATTTTTGTTTTCCCCACCGGAACCCGGACCTCCGTATAACCATAGATAAATGAAAATAGATAGCTGTGTACTTACAGCTGATATAGTCTATCATTATTACAGTTTTAAGTTTTCGCTGCTTTTCTCGTTCAGTCATGGAAGGTAAACATACAGGTACCATGTAACCTGAAATGTTATTTGAAAAATGTTTCTAATTTTTTAATAGTTTATACGATTACGTACCTACTTTTAATCAATGAAGACAGTAACTTACGAGATTTCATCGGACTGATTAGTTTCAAAAGTGTCAGGCTAGTTCTTACTCCGAACCTGGAACAGTGTATAATTACATACAAAAGTACATATCACGATATTTTTCTTTATCATGTGGGGTAAGGCTGACTACCAACCTCACAAACCTTGGTGTCAGAGTTATAAGTAGGTAGTCTAAGAGCTTGTTAAGAAAAATGTTTATGCCACAATTTTCCTGACTGGTAAGTCACAAATAACGCTGACAGACAGCCTCAGGGTTACCTCAGGGCTACAGGGCTTCTAGTACCTGGGGTATACTTCTGGCTGTTAGCGTTATATCCAACTTGTAAGGAAAGTCTTTTCCATAACTATCTCCCATTTTATACCTATGTCATTGCCTAAAGTAACAAAAAGTCTCGTACCTTTTAGCATCTGCAGTTAAAACTATTAATTACCTGGGGTACTCCGGATGATTAATGATTTGGGAGTGGGGTATCTCCATGTACGCCCGTCCACACGTTAGACCCATTTTAGCCTGAGATTGTTTCAGTTGACAGTCGGCTTCCTCTCGCTCGTACTGTCCAAATACCAGGATACCTCTGAGAAAGCAGACAGATAAGGTGTAGGTGAGAGTGAGAGAGAGTTGTCAAGTTATTTAGTGGCTAGCATTATTAAATTCCCCTTCCCCCACTGTTCAACTGACTGCTCAATTGAGTTGTGCAGATTATTTTCCCCACTGCCCAACTATAAACTGCTGTGATGGATGAAGAATGTCACTTACACTTTGTAGTTTTTCGGTGGTTGGTTAACATCCTTAGCTGTGGCTAATACGAATTGTCTGTGAATGAGAACTGCTCGAGGAGCCAGTGTTGGGTGCGGTATACCTAACTCAACTGTAAAATGTAAATACATATTTATTTAAGTATAAGTGGTGATCTAAGTAAGGAGACCCTGCAGTGGGACACACCATGGGCGACATTTCGAGACGAAAACTAAGCTAAGATTGTTCCTAAAAAATGATTTATTGATTTTTTTTATTAGTTCTATGGCGTATCTAAAAATTTTCTTAGTCGAATCCAAGGCGCCGAAGTGGGGAAACTTTTGAATGTAATCTGTTTGTGGTGGTTTATTGAATGAAATTCGAAAACACATTGGTACAGAGGACAAAGGATATAGTCAGGCCAGGCCGCTTGAAACGGTTTGAATTTTCTCAAGAGATTTTGTTTACATGTATAGTTTACCGAACTGCACAATTATGCGAAATTGCATGACAAAGTATAAATAATTACCAGAAAAAGCTTAAGCCGTTTCAAGCAGCCTGGCCTGATTATATCCTTTGTCCTCTGTAGCTATGTGGTGGGAATCAAACCCGCGCCTCCCGGACGGAAGACAGCGGCCCTAGTCACACCAGCAAGGCTCTCACTAACCACATCACACTAATCATCATCATCACATCACATCACACTATATCAGTATCACACGAATATTATAAAATGTGAAAATATATTTGGATGTTTGGATAATTGTTCCGCCTTCACGCTACTTAAAGTACCTACTCAACGGATTTGGATGAAATTTGGAACGGAGATGGTTTGTATCCTGGATTAACACATACCTAATATACTTTTTTATGAGAGAAAATCTTATTCCAACGGGAAAAATCTTGCAAAATGTGAACGTAGCCGCGGGCGGACAGCCAGTAAGTTACTAATAAACCGGAAGAAGGCGGCGGCGCGGGCGGCGCTGCGACGGCGCTTTCAAGACCAAAGTGTCAAGCAACATGTGCTGGGTACTCTGTACTTATTTACCATGTAAATATCGTATAAAGCCCAACCAGTTAAAGGAACTGTGCTTCGGTTTTAAAATTCCATCCGGAGGGTTGAGTTCGAAATCGTCGTGGCACTCGGAGAAGTCACCCCAACACAAAGTAGATCCAACGAAACCTGAATAAAGTTCAAATATTTTTGAAACAGCAAATAGTCTCCTACCACATGACTTGAAATAAAATGGTATCTTTAATAGAACTTTTCGGCTTTATCTATCAAGTAGGTAAGATTATACATGTTATTTGTCTTATATTATACTCTTAATTAATTACGCAGATCAACTATAACTTGTACAGCTAAGCGAAGGGCGGTCTTATTCTAGGCTTCTCGGAGTACCTACTACTTGGAAAGGCATATCAAAAGGAAAATAGTTATGGAGATTATTGAACTAACACGACAAGAGAATACAGCACTGGTGGGTGATCATTTTGTTACTGAATTTTTCCTCCTTGGCATGTCCGTTTGTAAACATGTTGATTGTTTTGAAAATTCAAGTAAATAAGTACTACCTACCTATGTTGGTTGCCAGGCTCCGTTGCTAATTCAATCTGATACATGGAAATGGAGATGCCGAAAACTATCGATACCTATGATAGCTATGAATACCATGCCACTTGGGTTTATACTTGTATGTATATATAATATCTTTGGGTTTATAGCTACAATGCAATGCATGTCCCGCTGAACGAAAGCTTTTACGTGGACTATGTAGTAGCAAATTTTACGAATATACGTAGGTATGCACGTATCGTGGTTCTGCTCAGGGTCCGAAAACCTTTAAAATTTGCGGTAAAGGTATGCCGTAAAGGTAGAAATTCTAGGTTACATTTAAGATAAAGGTAACCGATATTTGGGTTAGCGAAACCTATAAACGTGTTACCTCTAGCTTTGGTTACCGGTGTTAATATCGGTTACCGAAAAAGGTCCTTGATTTAGAAAGGAATTAATAATGGCAACGCTAGCGATTTTTTGCCGTATCGTCGGCATTATAAATGATTCAGAAAGTAATCTATCTTCATCCGCGTAATTTGAAGATTTTCTTGTTGTTTTTGCATTCAATTATTAAAATATACTCATCTGCATTAATAAAGTGACTTTATTTTTTAAATTAAAAAACATCCTGTCTACAGAAACTGGGTAGTGACCGTTAGTACTTTAATATATTTGGAATGACTATTAATTAGATCTTATTTAACTGTCAATATATACTCGGTGAGATTTTTAAACACCACATTGCATTGTGGTCACAACTTAGCCCGATTAATGGTGGGTCTACTCGGAGTCAGGGAAAATTAGAAATGTATTGGGAAGTAATCCATTTTCATCCGCGCCACTTTAAGAGTTATTTGTTGCTTATGCATGAAATAATTAAAATATACCCCTCTACGTTGAGAACATGACTATATTTTGGTTTTTTCTTTAGATTTTGTATATTCTCTAACTATCGAAAATGTAGATAGTTATAAATTCTTTGCGATCTCGCAGTTTCGTAGTTATTTAATTTAAAACTTAATGCCAGCTAGTGTTGTTGCGATAGCGATAGTCTATCGATTACGATCAAAATGTGAATTTATTAATCTATTTAGCAAGCAATTTATTTTAAAATTCATCTAATATTACGCATTGGTGAAGCTAATCCGAGATGGTGGCCAACTTTTTTGTTTATGGGGTGATTTCGATAAAACTCAGTTTGATACTTTATTTTGAAAAGAAAATAGCAACTGAATTATAAAATAACAAATATCCATAATGGTGGGCAACTTGTTTGTTCATGGACTGATTTAGTTAAAACTGGACTTGGGACCATTAATTTGACATGAGATTAACGGTGGTATGGTATAAATGTCAAAATACCAAGATGGCGACCAACTTTTATGTTTATGGACCGGTTTTGTTGTAACTTGGTTTAGACAAGGTTTAGAACAATATTTTAACATGAAATGTAAATCAACTTGTCAAATAAGATGCCACACAGACAGACATTAGAAAACAACGATAATAATTCAAATATCTCAAAAACTATGCGTCGTAGCGAAAAAATAACGAAATTTATGCCCCCTTTATAACTCCTAACACAACCATGGCCATGCTATATAATGACCTTACTTGACCTTGACACTCACTTTTTTTAATTTTGTGAAAAATATATCTTAATGGTCCTGTAAACATTAATTGATTGATTGAGAATGGTAAGATAGTTACAATTATTAACGAAGCAATGTTAAAAATGTAAAAAATCAAACATGTCAGCCTATATTTTGTTCATGGACCGAATTTGTTAAAACTTGGCTTAGGACCATTATTTTGACATGAGATTAACAACGGTATGATATAAATGTCAAAAATCCAAGATGGCAACCAATTTTTATGTTTATGGACTGGTTTTGTTGTAACTTGGTTTAGTACAATATTTTGACATGAAATGAAAATCAATTTGTCAAATAAGATGCCACACAGACAGACATTAGAAAAAAACAATAATAATCAAATATCTCGAAAACTATGCGTCGTAGCGAAAAAATAACGAAAATTTGTGCCCCCTTTATAACCCTTAACACAACCATGGCCATGCTATATAATGACCTTATTTGACCTTGACACTCACTTTTTTTAACTTTGTGAAAAATATATCTTAATGGTCCTGTAAACATTAATTGATTGATTGAGAATGGTAAGATAGTTCCAATTATTAACGAAGCAATGTTAAAAATGACAAAAATCCAACATGTCGGCCTATATTTCGTTCATGGACCGATTTTGTTAAAACTTGGCTTGGGAATGTTTATGGACTGGTTTTGTTGTAACTTGGTTTAGAACAATATTTTGACATGAAATGAAAATCAATTTGTCAAATAAGATGCCACACAGACAGACATTAGAAAAAAACAATAATATTCAAATATCTCGAAAACTATGCGTCGTAGCGAAAAAATAACGAAAATTTGTGCCCCCTTTATAACCTCTAACACAACCATGGCCATGCTATATAATGACCTTACTTGACCTTGACACTCACTTTTTTAACTTTGTCAAGGTCAAGTAAGGTCGTTATATAGAACGACCATGGTTGTGTTCAGGGTTATTAAGGGGGCATAAATTTTCATTATTTTTTCGCTACGGCGCATTGTTTTCGAGATATTTTAATTTTATTGATTTTTTCTAGTCTATGTATCATCGTATTTACGAAACGGATTTCATTGCATGTCAAAATATTATTCCAACTAAGTTTCAACAAAATCGGTCCATAAACATATCATGGGCGCTATTTTGAATTTCACAAGTTTACGTTCTCTTTTTTTTAAATAGCATATTAATCTCAGTATATATAATATATATAAAAATATTTATTATCATAACAAATATCAATTATAAAAGTATAACGAAATGCGTTTTTTTTTTCATACGTATGCGTCTTATCACACTTTAATAAGATATAATAATAAAATATTACAAATGTGAAAGTATGTCTGGATGTTTATATTTGTATTGATTTTGCGCCTCAACTATTAGATTGAAATTTGAAATAAAGATTGTTTGTACCCTGGATTAACACATAGGATACTTTTTGTAGGAAAAGATCCTACTTTTACGGAGAAAATCGTACATTTTACTACAATTTGCGATGTTACATTTTGAGGTATTCGTCTCCTTAGTGTATATTATTTTCATCATCATCATTATTTTTATTTTAAAGTAAACGTAGTCCGTCTCATGACTAATTAATATTTCTAGTAGAACTATGACACTCGGGTAGACCAAACTATCCAAAATTCGCTATGAAACTGGAAAAAGAAAGATACGCTAACCGCGATCGGGCGACCTCCTCACTTACTAACAAATAAGACAGGAGCCGGTCGCTCTTACCAACCGACGACCGAGATGAAACGACGCGACGGGTGCGAGTGAGATAGACAGCGCGTCATAGCGCGTGCCGAGGTGTCGCGAGATCTCACGAAATAAAGGTAATTTTAATAAGGTTACCGGTATTACGTACCGGTTGTATAATACGCCAAAAGCTTACCTTTTTAAAATACCGGCATAAAAATAAAGGTGGTTACCAAATAATACCGGTATTTGCGGTACCGGTTTCGGTCCTTGGTTCTGCTCATCATTAGCTGTGCGCTTAGCCAAAGAGGAATCACAGAATGATCAAAGAGGATGTAAGGGGGTTAGAATGATGACCAAACCAACACCAACCAACGCATATGGGACCAACGGTAATGCTTTCTTCGTAAACGCACCTCACCGGTTTATTCTCTAATAATTTCATACGTTGTATAACATTTTGTTTACTTCTTTGTCATATTATTTATTATTTAAACGCGTAGAATAAGACATTGCGCATCAGGTTTATTTCAAAATAATTATTTTTACTGAACAAGACTGGTGCTGTGGTTGGTATGGGAATCTTCGTAAACGCGCAAGCAAATGTCATGCGTCATAGAATTTTTCAAGATTTTGGACAGATTCTCAGATCACGGGAAATATTTTTTGTTGATTTTTGTTTAATTCTGCAAGTTAAATGATCATAATGTTTTATAGAAGATAAAATTTGATCTCCCTGTTGGTAATACTACTCTTTTTATGGTGGAACGGTTTTAGTTTCCAATTATGGAATCGAGTGGTGCAGTTTTATGTGACAATCTAATAAAGTGGTTGCAGACGTTGAATCTTACTGCTAAACATGGAAATCCAACAGGTAAATAATATTTAAAGCATCAAGCTGTCTCCGAAAATATGTTAGCATTATTAAATAATTATATTATTTAAGGAATTTTTGTCAAATCTGTAAGTGCAATCTCCTGCCTCGCCAAGTGGATAATTTCGTCATTTTGTTTTTATTAGTTGATTGAGACATGCACTGTTTCTAGATTGTTGCTCACTCTGTAGCTACCTGTGCAATATTAAGGAATATGCGTTATGCTTTAAACATTTTCGATAAATAGTTTCTAGACATTATTGTCTGTGTGTTTTGTGGCCTACTTTTTGGTTAATGTCATAGAAATACAATCTTTAGTCAGTACTTGCCTACTCTTAGATATATAGTTGATAGTCTATTTATTTATTAATAATATATTATTCCAGAATTGTCAGACGGAGTGGCTATTGCAGAAGCACTCACACAGATTGCTCCAGAGTATTTCACTCCATCATGGAATTTGAAAGTCAAGACTGATGTGGGCAATAACTGGAGGCTAAAAGTCAGCAATTTAAAGAAAATATTGGAAGGTGTTGTTGGTAAGTTGTCTAGGTTGAAATTTACTTCTAAAACAAACGTTTCTAATAATAACAACTGTGAAAACCTTAAAGTGCTTATAATTTACTTCTTTTTGAATTTTACCCGTTATTTTCCCAAATAACAAAAATGTAATTGCTATTACAAAACAAAATTTACTATAATAATATAATATAATAATAATAAGTAGATAAATAATATTACTGAAGCTTTTTATCTCAAAGGGTTTTGTAATTTTGAACTGTAATGCCATTTTGTGATTAAGTTCTATACAAGCATACTTATAATTTATTTATTTATTTAGTAATGTTTAATTTTCATATAATCTTACTTGACATTTAAATGTTATTGCAATATTATTTTAAATCTATCTTATGAAGGACCTATAAAAACAGTTACTTATACTTATTATATATATATTTATACAGTTTATAGTAGGTACTTATATAAGAAATAATATATGACATGTTTGTTACTGTTTTGTAGATTATCATCAAGACATACTGAGTTTGAGCCTGCAAGAATTCTCAAGGCCTGATGTAGTAAATATTGCTGAAAATGCTGACCCTTCAGACTTGGGCAGGTTACTACAACTTGTGCTTAGTGAGTTAAATTTTAATTCAATTTTTACAAAATAACAGTAGTTATATTATAACTAACACTGCATTGTATTATAAATTTACTAACAAAATAATATAATACAAGCGCATGCATCTGGAAAATTTAAAATACTCACAAGATAAAAGTGCAGCTGTGTATGATGTACTATGCAAATGGTTCATTAAAATAATATAATATAATGTTACCATAATTATTTTCTTCCTTTAGTAATCATCATCAACAGCCTGTATGACGTCCTCACTGATGGGCTCGAGCCCAGAATTAGGGTGATTAAACCTCAGTTGACCACATTGGCCCAGTGCGAGTTGTTCGACTTCACACACAACCTTTGAATTTCTTCGCAGGAGTTTGCAGGTTTCCTCACGATGTTTTCCTTGAGCATCAAGTTAACGTACATATGTATGTCTTATGGGGGACGCCTGCGACGGAGCGCAGATGGGTGACCTGCTCTGTGTGTAGAACCATTTCACCCCTACCTAACGTACATATGTATTTGAAATTCGAAAGCACATTGGTACATGTTGGAGATCGAATTCGTGTCTCCCGGACGGAAGATAGCGGCCCTAGCCGCGAGACCACCGCCGCTCAACTCTCCTTTAGTAATATGGGTATTTAATATTATTACATTGCTAAAAATATGTTTTAATTAGTTTTTTTTTCATAAAACTAGGCTGTGCAGTCAATTGCATCAAGAAAGAAGAATACATCACCCTAATTATGGAGCTAGAGCTATCTTGTCAAAGATGTATAATGCAGGCTATACAGGTAAAAAATTTTGTATATTAATTTTTGGATATTTTGTATATTATTTTTCTCGAAGTACAGTTTTGTTGTTTCAAATTGAGATTATGGACATAGACAATAAATCTGCGAGAATGACTGTGCAGGGCATGTATATCGCATATACCCCGAAAAGTTGGCTAAAATAGCTACAGAATTGGAGCCAGAGGGCTTGGGTTATCGCCGCCATTGAGGCCGAACTAGAAGACAGTAGCGAGATAACCTACCTTACCTATACATCTTTATTAGAAGCTAGAGTTAAGAAACGCTTATGATGGTTGGCAAAGGAAAGGGGAGGGCTTTTTCTAGCAGTGGAAAAAAATTGAGGCAATATAGTTTTCATTCAAATAATTTAACTAATGTACTTTTATACTGTTAGCTATATGTTGGATGGCTACAATTCTAATAGCTGTGATTATTACAGTTTAGAAGTCAAAATATTGTTACATTATATTATGAAATAGTCATTTAAGTTGAAAGGCATAAACGCCAAAGCGCCTAATTATGTTTGGCATAGGTATTTACTTTTTATTTATTTACTGACGTGACATATTTACTTTATTACATAAAGAAAGATTCTGGATATCATTAAAAAAGTCGGTACATCTCCTTTTTATTACCTAATTATTATAAGGAGTAGAGCTAGCGGCAAACTTCTTGAGCAACGACCTTGAATGCGCAGAAACAAAAAATAGGTCTTTTTGGTGGTGCGGTGCGGGACGAGGAGGCGGGGCGCGCTAGTTACCATGGCAACACGTACAGGATTGGTTGGTCAGTCAGTTGACCCTTGCCTCCCGCACCGCGTCGACGTCGTCTGTACATGCGCAAACTTTCCCCCACCACCTCACGCGATGCTCAAGAAGTTTGCCGCTAGTTGTATCTATGTTGAAATCCTAAGACCCAAAAAGCCGACTATGTCATCACACAATGGAACTTATTACGTCATTTATAATTTAACATTTTGTCAATATATACATCGAGGGTAATTCGGGAAGTCATGTTCTACGTCCGGCATAAAATTGTACAATCGATGCGACCCTATTGGTTTTTGAATAACTTGTCAGCTCTAGAACTAAGAAGTAAAAACGGACTAGTTTCCTTCTGCTATTATTTTTTTCCAGTAAAAAGAGCCTATTGCTGACTGGGTGGGAATAACAAGTTTTTTTTTTCATCAAAATCTGTTCAGTAGATTAACCGTGAAACTCGAACAGACATACAAATTTTCAATGTATAACATTTGAACAAAATAAGTAACAAAGTCCACTTTCAATCACGTATACACACAGAGGATATTAATATCTTGAAATTAAAATTAGAAACATTATGTCCGTCGATTGTATTCAAATCACATTAAAGCATTTCACTTCCCTTGTACAGTTGAAATTAATGTGCATATAATTATACAAACAGTTCTCGTTTGTTTGCTTTATTGATGTTGTTTAGGTAATTTTTATTAGCGCAGTACATAGTAAACTAGGTTTATTAAATGCAAGCTTTTTTGTTGTCCAATATATTTTACATTCTCGTGCTGTAGTATGAAACAATTATTAGTTACTTATTATAATTCAGTTCTGATCATTTAATAAAACGAGTCCAAAGTTAATTACGGGTAGTGAACTCGTGTCGCGAAGCTCACCACAGAGAGTAGCAATAGTAGCATATCAATCAAATCAATTCAACGGCCCGTTACAGTCCACTGCTGGACTATGAGCCTCCTCCACTTAAGTGGAGCTTAGCATAAATCTCCACGCTTGGCAGGCGGGTTGGAGATCGCAGATTAAAAGGTTCCCTGTTCAATGTGTAGTCCCTAAGTCGCCTCTTACGAAACCCACGGGAAGAGTAGGGGTTGGTGACAAATGTATTCTACTCTGCCGTCACCACACGGCATCATATAGCATATTAGCATAGCATAGCATAGCATATTATATTTATAAATCCAAAACAAAGCCAAAATTTTTCTATTTATGCGAATAGTGCTCTCGCATCCGTCCGTGACTAATTAAACTCTATCAGTTATTGCATAACGTGTAATTTGGTTCACCCGACCGCTTTTTCACGCACCAAACTATAATCCAGTTACATATATGAACGCAAGATTACTTTACTGCAGAATTTTTATTATAAATTACTCAACATTTGAATTCCATTTCTTGCTGCATTAAGACGATGTTTTTTTACGGTTATTTTATGTCCTTGCATCACGTGAAGTGGTTGTGTTTCGCAGACGCCAGTTAAAAATAAAGCATGGAGTGTATGTGTGTGGTTTTATAAATTAAAAGTTGAATCATAAATGAGTTTCACGGATGTAGTGTTGTGAAGTGCGTTCCCCTTTTGTCGTTCGCAGGAGAGTTACTTGACTATTTGACGGTATTTGTTACCCCGCTGCATACATACCCATTATACGAGTATCTTACAGTCTTTTATAATCAATGAAATTATGATAGACACGTGAATTTTGCCGCTATGATTCAGACAATGTTTTGTCGACCTTATTATTTGTTATTACGAACTCAGGACGTTACCATACCATTGTGAAATGAGACCCGAAGTGGAAACGGTAGTGAGGAGACACCGTCCGGCGATAGGTAGTTTTATTTATGTTAGTTACAAGAGTACCAAATACTTTATTAATAAGATTATCGATGGTGCCCTAAAAAATATATACCTATATATATTTAAAAAAAAGTGATCTCGTTTGACCTCAGTCTTACCTGACGGAAAAGGACGACGACGACGTCAAGGGTTGAATATTTATCCATAACATACAACGTGGTACAAAAAATACAAAAAAAAGAATAGAATAGAATATTTATATATAGAATATTTATATATAGAATATTTTTCGTCAAAGGCGTTTAATTAAATATTCCCATCTTTAGTGATTGCAGCTGTGTCAAAAAATATTCGGACCAGATATGTAATTTTAGGTCAATGCGACTATTTTTACCGCAATGGTTACAAATGTTTACGTACTACTTGTACCAGAACATTCGCATGAGAACAATTAATTTCAAAATGTAAAAAACTATAAATAAATAAAAAAAAATAGTTAAATAGTTGTTATGAAATAATAAATAATTAACTAAATTTTTCAAAATAATATTCATGTTTGTAAATACGTAAACAAGATAATTACGGCGAAAGAAAAAGTTTTCCAACATAAATTGATTTAAGTACATCTCTTAAAAATGTAGGCGTACAAATACTAATGCTGTTCTGAGAATCGATAGTCTATATTTTAGGTGTCAATCTCAGGTTGATTGACACTAGAGATGGGAATATTTTCTTTATTAGGGAATATATTCTTTGATGAAAAATATGATTTATTTTGGTATTTTTTGTAACACGTATATTATTCATATCACTCATTTAAAGGTTACGTTTTTTAGTAAAAGCTCTTCCAAATGAATACGTCCCCGTATTTTTTTTATGCTCAGGTAGTTTCATATAATAAACACAAGTCAGAAAAATAATACCAAACCAAATAAGCTTTTAAAGTTGTTAGAATATTATTCCCGTATCCCCTTAATTCGTGAAAGACATTAATACTGTACCCAATCTTTTGACGTTTAGGAATTGGAGACGCTGACCCTGGGCAATCGCGGCAGCTTGCACGTGGACGGGGCGCCAGCAGAGCAGACCGATGCGGAGATGAGAGAGGCATTGGCGCAGCGCTGCCACGACCTAGACACACAGGTAACTGCCGTCCTGGTCCAGCTAGAGAGAGAAAAGAGATACATACTATCTCTGTGAGAGTGTGGCCTTAAGTCAAGTTTTAAGAATTTAAGAATAAGCCTCAATTCTGCGGACCAGACCGATGCCAAGTTAAGAGAAGCACTGGAACAGCGCTGCTACGAGCTCGACGCAGATATGATTTCGAAGATTGATCGCGCCTATGTACAGCATTTATAGAGTAAGAGAGTGAAATATGTGGGTGCATTCAAGGACAGCGTTCAACAAAAACAGCTAGAGAAAGACCAGAGAGAGGGAAAGAGACATTTTGTCTCTCTGTGAGAGCGTAAACCATTATACTATTTATTCATAAACATTTTCTTCCTATTTCAAACCCCCGTATCAGATTTTATCCTTGACATAGATGTTCCTAAATGTTATTTACTGTTTTTTAAAACAGTGGTGTCAATACCCGCAGCGAAACTTAAATTTAATCATAGTCTTATCACTTTCTGACTCACGACGATGAAAAAGGACAGGAGATTGTCAACCATTATGAGCGTCAAATTTTATAGCGCAAATGTCAAGTTTAGACCTGTGCCATGTAATTTTAAACGGCTTGTTTTAGGATCCTGCTTAAAATTGACGTTAGTGACATAAAATTTGACGTTCAAAAGAGCCGACAATCTCCCGTCCTTTTTAATGGTCGTTGGTCAGAAAGTGACAAGACTATGATTAAATTTAAATTTAAGTATCGCTGCGGGAATTGACACCAGTGACCGCCCACCACTACTTTAGACCTAGACCACTTATTCACTTCCTTATTTCGTAGTGAGATCTTCCATTCTTAATGCATGCAAATGTGCAATAAAATCTGGCACAGGCAAATAACTCGTAAGTCTATAGCCCATTTTTTTATGCTCCATCAACGGCCCGTTACAGTCCACTGCTGGACTATGAGCCTCCTCCACTTAAGTGTTTGGTTTTGCCATAATCTCCACGCTTGGCAGGCGGGATCTCCAGATCGCAGATTAAAAGGTTACTGTATCAGAGAGCGCTGCTGCCCGTTCCCTTTTCAATGTGTATTCCCTAAGTCGCCTCTTACGACACCCACGGGAAGAGTAGGGGTTGGTGACAAATGTATTCTCTGCCGTCACCACACGGCTTAGATTTTTAAATTTATTTCGCTATTTTATAAAAAATCGCATATAGCAAGATTAGAAGATATAAAGCTAATCATAAGAAAATCACTTTTCAAGGGTATTTTTATCTCATCATTATCTAGTCTTAAAAAAGTATTTCAGACCTTAAATATGAAATCTAAAATTACTACTATTAGGACTTTTCAATAATCGGCGTTATTTGTGAGATAATTCACTTAGGCTAGTCACATGCTTGGCAATGACAGTATAATGCATTCGCATTTAAGAACACTGTGTTCCTAGGTGAAAGTCCTGCAAGAAGAGAAGATGACGTTGCTAGGAGAAGTAGCGCGTCTGACGTCTGCGCGGGAGGTGGTCGGTCCCGGCGACGGCGACATCGACGACGCGGGCGCTTCGCTAGGGCCTGCTCACGCCGGGACGCTGCGGTACAGCAACATGCGGGCCCAGCTGGACGCGCTCAAAGAGGAGCTGGACAAAGTGGAGCTTCAGAGGGATGATCAGAGAGCGAGGGCCGATGTTTTAGAGAGGGAAGTGGCGTTGCTCAAGTTGAGGAACGAGGAGTTGCAGGTATGTTAATGGTGCATGTTATGTACTTCACGCTTTTCACAGATAAATAGTAAACGGTACCGATTTATCCAGCCTAGTATATACAATGATTCATGAATTACTTGGATGAATTATAATTAGTTTATTTCTACAACTGACATTTGTACAATCTTTCACCCTTTTAGACACATATCAATCTTATTTGAGCAAGAAATACAAAATTGAGGACAACCTTATCATACAGAATTCTTTTTCATGTTATGTTATCTGTAATGGAGTGGAAATAGTAGCATTGTAGTGTATTACTGTTACTATACCTTGAAGGTTTATTTGTCAGTTGGCAGCTCAAGAAAACGTAGCTCTGAAGGATGAGGTGGACGCCCTGCGCGAGACCGCGGCCAAAGCCACCGCGCTGGAGGCCACCGTCGCCTCCTACAAGAAGAGGATGGAGGAACACGTCGATTTAAGGAGACAAGTAAGTTTCACGACTCGCACTCATGCAACTTTGTTTTTATAGATATATATAGGTAAATAAGTAGTCCGTAAAATGCTTAATTCTAATTTTTATGGTTAGCCAGTATCAAGTGGTTTTGTTAACTAAGTAGCATGAGATACACAGACAGCCCTAATCCTAAGACTAGGGTGCTGTGTACGGTGAAGGACTCCAGTAATATGATAGCAGCATTACTGAAGCCACCACGTGGCCGCTGCAAGTCATCAATAAATGACGGCAATTCAATTGTCCTCTTAAAGTTTATTGTTCCGAGTCATTCACTGGATAATACACTTTCAAAATTATACACTAAACACTCAAATAAACTAAAAAACAAAAATTAAAACGAAAGCCCGACCGCCATCGATGGATGCTATATAACAATCGACCATCGTAAAATGATTATCTTGAACTTTCTTATAGACATCAATTTTCATGTCATGACACACACGCATTGAAAAATTATAAATAGTTTTCTGCTCCACAGAAAAAATCGGGTAATCGGGTAATTTTTCCGATATCACAATATCGGTTTAAATTGTTAACAAGGGCTAAAGCATAACATACAGATAAAATGTAATTTCAATAATAGCGTAAATAAGTTAAACTCTGTTTTTACTGCCCTGCAAAACTAATCCACCTTTAGATTTTAAATCCTCAGACTTGTAGACGAAGCTCCTTTCTAAAATACTTTCCTTTACATTGCAGGTTAAGCTTTTAGAGCGCGCAAACACGGAACACGTGCAGCGCGCAATCGAACACGAACAAGCCGCGACCAGAGCTAACGCCATTAGGGCACAACTTGACATTTACAAGAAACAGGTTGGTATTTACAACAGTAGTTAATATTACCGCATTATTTAATTGTACTTTTAAAGTTCTTAAACTTAATTTAATCGGGTAAATTCAAGTACGTACAGCCTTTAATAATATATTTTTGAATGTCACAAGCTGAACAATGAATATGTCGTATTCAATATTTTAATAAGATTTCCTGTTCCTAAAAAGCTTATTCATTTTTAAAATAGTTCTTGCGAGAGTCGGTTTTTTACAAAGCAATAGGTACTGAAATTCTAATAAAACATTGATTATGTAATACCAGCGGGCCGCCCGCGGATACGTCCGCGTTATGTAAGATTTTCTCCTGGGAATACGACTTTTCCCGGTAAAAAGTATCCTATGTGTTATTCCAGGGTACAAACTATCTCTATTCTAAATTTCATCCAAATCCGTCCAGTAGATTAGGCGTGAAAGCGGAACAAATATCCAAACAAATATATTTTCACATTTATAATATTAGTGTGACGAGTGCTTTGCTCGTGACGTACAAGATATAGCAAGGTTTTTCGTCCTAAATTATTACTCAAGTTTAAATTTAATTTCAGGTGACAGATCTAAATGAGAAATTAGACGCCGAGATAACGAAAGCAGATAAGCTTGAAATAGAGAATAAGAAATTGAGCAGTCGAGCCGCGTCGCTGCAGAGGGAAAGAGATGCGTTCTTGCAAGAAAGAGACACACTGAGGGAGACTGTCGACGAGCTGCGGTGCTCAACAATCACTGCAGGTAACGACAGACTCGTACATGTTTAGTCGGTAGAGCATTCGCCTCTCGATCTGGAGATTCCAGATCAGAACTGTGAGTCTGTCAAATCAAAATCACTTTGGGAATAGCGGGAAACTGCCCCCAGTTTGAACTAACATAAGTTGAATCACTTAATTGTCGAAAAGTAAGATGTTTTCGTACTTTAGAAGGCACGTAAAGCCTATAGTCCTGGCTTTCTAAGTTCAGTCTTTACATGAGCCATTCCAGAGGCCTTTGGAGGCCCAACAACTTTGGCACTAGAGTTAGTGAGGTCGTCGGTTTTCGACCTTACAACCCACATGATAGCAATGATGATCATCATCATCATCATCATCAGCGTAGGACCGGTCGTTGTGGAGATCTTTGGGGGAGACCTTTATCCAGCGGTGGACGTCTTTCTAATGATGATGACGCTTAACAAACTATCTCTGATGCTACTTTTTTGTTGTTTATTTTGGATACAGGTGCAAGCGAAGAGAACATGTCCCGCGAGCTGATGCCCAACGATCTAAAAGAACAGCTAATAAGACTGGAGCATGAGAATAAGCTGCTGAAACAGAACCAGAGCGCGCAGGCCGACAACGCCTCGGTACAGGTAGGGACGTCCCGTGTCATATCTATAATATAAAAATGCAAAATGTGTTGGTAAGCGCATAACTCAACAACGCCTGGACCAATTTGGCCAAATCTTTTTTTAAAATGTTCGTTGAAGTTCAAGGATGGTTTTAGGGTAGGTGTAGGGTAGGTGTAGGGTAGGTGTAGGGTAGGTGTAGGGAAAAATGGCAGGACAACGTCTGCGGGGTCAGCTAGTTATATATATATATGTCACCGTAAGATTGTGAACGCCGTTAGTTTATAATCTTACTCGCGATATTATAAACTTACGGAAAATTGTGAACTGAAACCAACCGTGTCCAGCGCGGCTATTCTTGGATATCATTCTGTAGGTAGCTACTGCCAAAACCGACCAATCAGGAACACGGTTCACAATTTTACGGGTTAACATCGTAAGATTATAAACTAACGGGAAATAATACGTTAAATTGTAAATGGTTGGTTTCAGTTCACAATTTTCCGTAAGTTTATAATATCGCGAGATTATAAACTTACGGCGTTCACAATCTTACGGTCACATATATATATATTAGAGCTCCGTGACCGAATGGTTGAGATTTTGCCGCTCATTACGGAGGTACCGGGCTCGAATCCCGGTGGGGACACTGTGAAATAAAAATCTCTTTGTGAGACTTTTCCCAGTTAGGTTAGGATATTGCTGACTGAATCACCTGATTGTCCGAAAGAAAGATGATTCCGTGCTTCGGAAGGCACGTTAAGCCATCAGTCCCGGCTAATATCTAGTCGTTACACGAGCCATGTCAGCGGCTTTATAACGCTGACACCAGGGTTTGTGAGGTCAGTTGTTGACCTTACGACCCACAGGATAAAGAAAACTCATCATAAGGAATCCCCCCAGTGAAACCCCTCCCAAGAAAAAACAACTACAACAACAACACAACACACTCATACACACACACACACACACACACACACACACACACACACACACACACACACACACACACACACACACACACACACACTCACACACTTTCCAACATTTCAGGTTATTTTTCCTTTAATTACCACCATGTTTAATAAAATTGTGAACTATTTCGTATCTGTGTTTTTCCTGGCGGTATAAGATTAAATGATAAATTTCAGGCTTTACTGGAAGACTACGCCGCCAGACTAGAAAAGCAGCGCGCTATCAATCGGGAAGCGAACCAGCGCATAATGCAGTTGGAAGCTACACTGGAGCAGCCCCACCCGCGCCTGGCCTCCGCTATCGAAGACAATCAGAGGAAATGTGAGTTTCTTTCACTCGTAGCACGGTTACCGTAGCCTACCGGTTGAGCGATCGGCCATAATAGAAAGAGTGCAAAGTAGGTTATCTTCATACAAACGCCGCCGCACACTCAAACAAAATCTCAGTTCGCCGCACTGCGAAACTGGTCAAGATTTTGTTTGAGTGTGCGTCCGGTGACGCACAGATACTATGGCGCACACATACAAGCCGCAAGCGGTGCGTTTGTATGAAAAAAACCTACTTTGCACTCTTTCTACTATGGTATTTGAGGCGCAGATTTTCACATCTAGTACGCTCTGACGTTGCAGTTCCAGTTAACTCAACTGCCAAAAAGATAAATTGTATTATAAACAGAGTGTTCCGAGGGTGCTTTTATGAGTTTCATCCAGGACTTAAACGGATTATTATGCCAATCTTTACTTACAGCGTTGCAAGTGGAAGAACTGCAAGCAGCGGTAGCGGAAGAACGGCGGCGCGTCGCCAAACTACAGGAGACGTTATCGGCGCGAGAGGCCGAGCTCGTGGCTACCGAGGACAAATACAAGAAGTGCGTCGAGAAGGCCAAAGAGGTCATCAAGACGCTCGATCCTAGGACCACAGGTCAGTACAGGGTCATCGACCCCAAGAGCACTCAGTCAAACAAAATATTAGATCCCAGGACTACAGTTCGACCTCATGAGCACAGGCCAGTGGAAGGTCAACGACCCCAAGAGTACAGGTCAGTGGGAGGTCACCTCCCACCTGTGGTCCTGAGGTTTCTTCTGTACATTATCTTAATTTACTTCATTAAATTTTTCGCAATGTTCCGGTCTTTTCCATATATTTCTGGAAGAAATTCTCGACCGATCTCAAGTCAATTAATCTAAAAACAATTGTTCCAGGCCAGCAATCTCTATCTGACATCACGCTGGGCTACTCGCGCGGCGCGGGCAACACCAGCGCGAGCGCATCGAGAGCTGACGCCGCGCCCAACAATAACAGGCACGAGTGAGTTACATACGCACTGTTAGCCGAACTGTATTGATATTGCTACATCACTAGTGGTTGGGTCCATAAAGCGCATGCGCACAACCCTAGTGGCGGGAATTTTGACAGATCGATTCAGCGTGCTGCTGTCGCGCCAATTTGTAGCTCTTGTAAGACGGGAGATATAATGGCTTCTAATCAGTTTTCTTTCGCAATACATACATAGGGGCCAATTCGAAAAGTTAGTTCTTCATCTGTCCTGTTCGCCTTTTAAAGATAAAAAAGAATAGGAGATGGAAGTATTTATAAGATTAAACTAAAATTAAGGTTCAGAGTTAATTAGTAACATTTTTAGCTAATCATTACCACTTTTTGTTTAAACTCAAAACTTCTTATTTTTGCTGCCGGTAATTTAGTTCTTTTATTTTATTATATTTTTTATCTTTTGTGTAGGACTTTTTAGGAAGCAGCCCTTGTCACCTTACAATAAAGAGATGAGGGTAAGAGTAAAACAATACTCAAATGAGTCAATACTGCTTATTCATAAAATTTACCAAAATCTTCTTTTATCATTGTTCACAGATGGAGCGGAAGCGGTAGCGGTAGCGGAAGCGAAGAGGGCGCCAGAGCGAACAACGAACAAAGGCTACTGACCTCCGCGTGGTACCAACTCGGCGCGAGGTGTCACAGAGATGCAGTAAGTATGATTTTACTATAATAGGTAGATTTGAAGATGTTAAAACATAAAACACGCAGTAATATATTCATTAGTTGTTTATCGTCAATATCGTGTGGGCTTACATTACCTATTACATTTACGAAAGTGAGTACTCGAGAGAATCTAAAGAAAGACATAGACTAAAAGCTACAATAGGGAACATGCACAATTTTTTTAAATTCATTAATCGAAATATTTCAAGTTCCAGTTGAACACATAAAAATAATTTTCTCAGAAACAAAGTTATAAGGCTTCAAAGTTGATGGTTAGACAGAGAGGTTTGACGAGACATGTGACGTCATATGTGTTGGGTACATCCGCCATACAAAATTTTGTTTTTGTAAAAAGGGACAGATATATTTGTTAATGTTGTAACTAGTTTGTTTTTCGATCAATTTCGATTCTGTTTTGACTGGCAGTATTCTATTTTGGTATACCCATGTGCATGTTCCCAATTTAAGTTTTTACTAACTCTCTCTATCTTTCTCTCTGTCTCTCTTTTTTTAGTTTTTTATGGACTCTCGTAACTCACTCTCCTGAAGACTAACACAATGTGAATCGGGCTCGTTCCCACTATCTCCAAGTAGTTCCAACATCAGACTGTCCCATGGAACTAGCGCAACTAATCGGGAATAATACTGGAACTAAATGGTGCCACAAAAGTAAGTACTGTATGGAGTGGGCCTCATTTATAGTTACTGGCTGTTGGTTCGTTTTGATGTTTTCGCTCAATAATTTCGAATTGCGAATTGATCGTTTTTGTTTGAGACTCTGAATGCCAACGGGCTAAGGAGCAATCGTTTTGTATAGGAAAACTAAATTCTAAAAAGATATCAATATATCGTCAGTGAAAAAGCAAAAGTACTAAAGCGCCAAATTGGCGAAAATGAGTTATAAGTGTATACAGTTCGATTGCATTTTTTTTGCGTCGATTAGTTAAGGTGATTTGTTAATCTGAGGACTTTTTGGCGTTTTATCCATCCAAAATTTTGGGTCTGATCGTTAGGCCGATGACTAAAGCGACACTTTTTTGGTGTTAATCGTCTCTCCTGTAAAGTTGTACTTTGGCGCTTTAGTATTTTTACCTTTCTACTGACGATATAGATTTCAAATCGTTTCCTTCGTGTTCATAGTTATTATTAGAATAGTAATGCCCCCCTATTCTATTGTACCAAGGACGTCAAAAAAAACCAACTGACATTAGTTTAACCAACGCTTTGTATGTAGGTTATACTTAAGTGGCGCTACCAAGTGCTAGTTTTATTCCATACTAGTTGTCCGCCCGCTTCTACGATAGTGTTAAGTAACACTTTTCCCGTGGGAATAAGACTTTCCAGTAAAAA